>CATIWR010246685.1:0-104042 GCA_949677035.1 Omphalea diandra
TTATTATTATTATTATTATTATTATTATTATTATTATAGCTAATGTCTTCTTAAATATGACATAATTAGTAATGAAAATTCATTACTACTCACAATTAATTTAATTATAAAAATTAAATTTGTCACTAAATATAAATTTTAAAATTAATACTAATTTATTTATAAATTCATCATGTTAATAAACTTATTATAATATTAGTACATGCAAAAATTCTATTTAAACCTATATTATCAATTTATCTAAACCAAAATTACAAATAAATTACCAATTTGTTTGAACCTAAATATAAATAAGAATTAAAATAATTAAATCAAAAGTTTTCTTGAAATTTCAAAAATAAAAATACAAATTAATCTTTAAACTAAATTAAATTAACTTTAATTACATATTAATTGAGACGTAAATAATTTTGTAATTAACAAGTAAATAACTTTTAATTGAAAGACTATTTTTAAGTAAATTAGATTATTTTGATACAAAAGTGAATGTATAGGTTTTTTTTTTTTTTTAATGGTAATTGATTTTTTTTTTTTTAATAAATGTTATTTGTATAAATATGTAGGTTTGGAGTGTCACTACCAAACTTCATTAAATCCAAAAATAGATTACGGATGATATGAAAATGAAAGTACGTATATTTAAAAACTAAAAAAAATAAAGAATTTAATCATTTTGACACAAAAGTGAAAATACAGATTTTTAATATTAATTACCCTATATGTTATGTCATATATTTAGGAGTATGTACAAGATAGGTAAAATTGAAGATTTAAAAAATCTTATCTTATATAGAAATAATTGAGATTCTAAAATTAAAAAAAAAAAAAATCAGTTTTGCCCTATAAAGTAAAAGTCTCAAATTATTTTATTCACATACAGAAAAAACACAAAAGTATAAGATGGTAAATCAGTTTTGCCCTACAAAGTAAAAGTCTCAAATTATTTTATTCACATACAGAAAAAACATAAAAGTTAAAGATGGTTTGGTTTCAATAACTTTCAAAACTTTTAATTCATTGTTATCTTACAAACTTAATTTTTCTCATGAATATAGTTGTAATTATAAATAAAAAAAATTATAGAATCCTTATGTCTAAATTATAAATAATTTATTAGATTGAATAAATAGAAAATAGGGATTTTTAATACAAATAATAAATTTCAAAACTTTTAATTCATTGATATCTTAAAATTTTAATTTTTCTCATAAATATAGTTGTAATTATAAATAAAAAAATTATATAATCCTTACATCTAAATTATAAATAATTTATTAGATTGAATAAATAGAAAATAGGGATTTTGAATAAATAGAAAATAGGGATTTGTAATACAAATAATAAACAAGCTAGCATTGATGGATATGCTTGCATATCTCTATCCATCAAATGATTTTTGTTTGAAAACTCGATCTTGGGTTGATTAACATCATATTATGTTGTGATGGATTTATGTCAATGGTAACTAATAATGAGCACGCTTAATCTTGGGGTGAGGCAATATATACTCATTGTGTCGGTTAACTTTCTCCTCTTGAGCTATATGACACAGAAAATTCTTCAAAGATTTAAACTTTAAACGTTTTGATGGTAATGTTACCTGGTTTCAAATGAATGCTGAAAGTTAAATATTCAGGCACCACTATATTGAGTTAAATGACTAAGACTTCACCACTATTCAAATTCAAATCAATCACTTTGTTAAAATGGAAAGAATTTGATGGACAAGTGACATTGTCGATTGGCTTGTTTTTAGTACATATATATGAATATGATAGTCTTGAAATTCAATTTTTTGCGTGGCAAGTGGACGTTACCTACTGATCTAGGATTAGAAATTTAAAATACAATAAGTTGGTTGATTAGATTTCCTAGTAAAATTTTAAAATATTAAAAAAAAATGAAAGAAAACTGTAAAAGGATAGCGCTACAAAATCAAATTGCCGTGAGATACAAATTACAAAAAAAATAAAGATAAGTACTTGAGATAGGGTTTTAATATGAAATACAAATGAATTTTGGACTATCTCTTATCTCTAAATGCATATTTATACAGCCCTCCAAGACCAATGGCAATAACAACACTAACACCCCAAGTCTGTTTTTCTATCTTTGAAATGGGAGGGAAAACACTTTTCTTGCTCTCGTTATTGTTTCTATATGCAGTTCCTTGCTTTTCTCTCCCATTATCCACAAATGGAAGATGGATAGTTGATGCTAAAACAGGAGAAAGAGTGAAGCTAGCATGTGCCAATTGGCCATCCCACTTGGAGACTATGTTAGTTGAAGGTCTTCATGAGAAGCCAATAGAAAAAATTGTGTCACAACTGGTTAAAGAGCATTTCAATTGTGTTCGTTTGACATGGGCAACATTCATGTTCACTAGGTATGCCAATCGGACAGTCGCTGAATCTTTTGATTCTTTAGGGCTAGTAGAAGCTAAACAAGGAATAGCCAAGCATAATCATTTTTTACTTAGGAAGACCCTAGTTGAGGCTTATGAAGCTGTTGTTGACGAGCTTGGGGGACAAGGTGTAATGGCTATTCTTGATTGTCAAGTTAGTAAACCAACATGGTGCTGTGGAGAAAGGGATGGAAATGCCTTCTTTGGTGACACTTATTTCGATGTTAAGGAATGGATACAAGGATTAACTACTGTAGCTCAGCTCTTCCACGGTAGATCTCAGGTGAGATTTTTCTTTTTTTCCCTTCTCAAAAGAGAGCATATATACATGTCATTATCAGTATTATATTGAGAATTTGTCAAAGTCAAAGCACATTTATACAGGTAAAGTAATCCAACATATTATTACAATGTCACATATACTACACATTCTAACATCACAAAAATCAAATTTAGTCTTAACATATGAAATTATATTATTATTATTGTACATATGATCTTTTATGTCCATTATGAATGAAATTCATACAAAGTTATTAATGATCATAGTGAAATGTATATAAATTTTATATGTTCATTGCGATGAGATAGTGTTGTGTTATATTTATTTAGTGATGACTCCTGTATATGTTTGTAGGTTATAGCAATAAGCACCAGAAATGAACTTCGTGGTCCATTGTCAAATGAGAATGACTGGTACAAATACATTTACGAAGGAGCAACAGCAATCCACAAGGCAAATCCAGATGTACTGATATTTGTTTCAGGGCTGAGTTATGCTAATGATCTCACTTTCTTGAGAAAAAAATCACTGGGGACTACCTTTGATAACAAGCTAGTTTATGAGTCACATTGGTATCCCTGGAGTTGGGAAAATGGGGAATCTTGGAATGCGAATTCCTTGGATGATGTTTGTAATAGGAAAACCCAATACTTCATTAAAAAATGTGGTTTCACTTACACTCTTGATAATCCAATTCCTCTGTTTGTGGGTGAATTTGGGTTAGATCAAAGAGGTCTTAGCCTTGCTGATGACCATTTCTTTAGCTGCTTTTTAGCTTTTGCAACTGATATTGACTTGGATTGGGGCTTGTGGGGTTTTCAAGGAAGCTATTATTTCCGCCAAAACAGAACTAACACAGACGAGACCTTTGGGGTTATGGATTACCATTGGAATCGTATCCGGAGTCCACATTTTGAGAATAGATTGCTCCTTATTAAGAAGAAGCTTCAAGGTTATTAGCAATTACGGACTCAAGTGACTAAATCTCATTATTACTTTATTAATTAACAAGTGACACTTTTTCTTGCAGACCCAACTTCGGGACAATCTACATCCTACATAATGTTTCATCCGCAAAGTGGTACTTGTATCCAGGCAGAAGGTAAAAAGGGCGTCTTTGCGGTAAATTGCAAAAAACCAAAACGATGGATTCATGCCGGAGATGGGTCTCCAATCTTTTTGGAGGGCAGCAGCCTATGCATCGAAGCTGTTGGTGATGGACTTGCACCAAGACTGACAAGGGATTGCTCAAGCCAGCAAACTTCATGGAAATTGCTTTCAGCAACAAAGCTTCATGTAGCAGCCTTAGATCCGTCAGGAAAACAGCTTTGCTTGCAAAAGGAATCACCTTACACGTCCAGGATTGTGACTAAGAAATGTAGTTTCAATCTTCAAGATCCTCATTGCCTCAAAAATCCCCAGCAAGACCCATCAACTCAATGGTTCAAGCTTGTTAAAACAAATGTAAATTATGATGAGTAGTGCTCTAGTTTCATTTGGTTCAGTATGGGTTATAATTAGTAGTTCAGCAGTAGCTGCGCATTGTGCGGACTTTAATTGATTATTCTTATATCATATATTAATAAAAGTAGTAATTTTTAATTATGCTTATTTAACATATTTTTAATTGGTCATATAGCTTCGTTTATTGCTAGACAATAATTAGTCAAAGATTTTTATTAGGATTTAAATTATCCAAAAATATTTAGAGTGAACATATTTTTAAGTGATAGCTAAAATCTTGGAAGATCTAAATCAAATGTTTCATTGTTTCCATTTCCATTTTGGCCGTCCGATAATAGACAATTATTGTTTCTGTTTTAATATAATTCAACTTTTAAAAATCAAAATGTATTATCACAAAATAATTATTAAAAAATTACATATAAATAACTAATACTTAGAAAGTTTGTTAGAGTTAGAATTTCAATATTGATCTTACTTGAAACTAAATTGTAGGTGTGTAGTTATAGATCTTTTATAATATATTTGATTTTATTGAATATTTAAGAATTTCTGAGTGGCTTGTTTTTAAATATTTTATAATATGATGTGACTTAACTTGCTTTTAATATTTACTTTTCCTCTATTTTTGTTTTAGTGTATATATATATATTAGGCCAATTTTAATTATTTAATTTTAAATATATACACACACTAATTTTTTAGCATGTGTGTTGCAGTTATTTTTGTTTTTTATTTAAATTTTATAATTATTTGTAGAAAATAAAACTTGTCAAATATATCAAAATAAAATCATTATAATAAAATTGATTTAAAATTTCATTAATATAAAATTGGTATTACAATATTCTTTATATATCACATTTTTTGTATATATCTTTTTATTGTTTGTATTTATCAATTATAACTTATATTTTAGTTGTGAAGTCTCTCTAAATAATAATGTTACATATAATTGAATGTATTTATAAATATTAAATATTAAAATTTTATTACAAATATAATTAAATAAATAATAATAGAAATTATTTTTAATTAGTTTTCAAAGAGATCTAAACATGTTCAATGCTTAGTCATGCACCTTGGCTATTGCATAACCTAATTTTATTGTCATGAAAACGTTTGGATTAACGTTTAGTCTAATTTTCTATTTGGATTAATATTGGGTGTATTAATGAATTTTTTTTCTATTTGGATATTAATGCTTACATATAATAAATAAAAATTTCTATACCTAAACTAACTTTTAAATCAAGGATATTTTGATCAATTCAAATTATGTATAATTGTGATAATGAAATTTAAATAACGTACAATTATTTAAAATGATAAATAATGATAAAATTACTTTAAATACAACATTCAAATTATGTATAATTGTGATCAACGTTTTATATATCTTTCAATCTAAAAATAGTATATGCATCCATTATGTCTATGCAAGAAAAAAGACATGAACTATTACTGTAATAATTAAATAATTAAAATTTTGATATATTAAAAGATTTTTTAAGAAGTTGAATAGACAAATATTTAGTTTTACTATAAAAATCTATGATATATAAAAAAAAAAATCATCATTAAAGTAATTAATATCATAAAAATGAATATTTAATTAAGAAGCCATTAATTAATAAATATAAATCAATTAAACACTATAAAAGTAAGTTATCACTAAAAAAATTTATTAAAAAAGTAAATAAGAAACCTTTAAAGAAAATATCACATATCATATTGTGGTTAAAATTTTATAAATACTTTACCTTTATTTTATATATATATAGATAAAGATTTCATTCAGTTTTATTCTTTTCTTAAAAAAAATGAATGAAAAAAATTTTTTCATTCAGTTTTTATACTGATTTTATTCATTTTCTCCAATGTATAACATTATGGATAATATTCTTCCAAAAAATTATGGATAATATTACATAGGTGGCTCCACATAATATGGATAATATATAGTATACAGATATCATTGTGATACGATTGTACTCTATAACCTTCATCCCTACGTACGTGCATAGAAGCATATATATTGTAGTCATCCATCACCAAAAAATACAAGAAACATCTCAAAATCTTGAAGAACGGTAGGAAAAAAGAAAACCCTTGAATCATCCATTCTCTTGCACATATTGTTGTTTCTTGTTGCAGTTCCTTGCTTATTTTCTCTGCCTCTATCGACAAAAGGAAGATGGATAGTTGATGCAGAAACTGGCCAAAGAGTGAAGTTAACATGTGCGAATTGGCGTTCACATGTGGAGATCATGTTAGCTGAGGGTCTTGACAAGCAGCCATTGAGCTATACTATGGCCCAATTTGCTAAAAAACATCACTTCAATTGTGTACGCTTTACATGGGCAACTTGTCATGGAATAAGAATAATATTTCACCTACCAAATTCACATAATAAATTTATAGATGAATAAAGAGTGAAAAATTATATAAAAAAACTACACTGTAGGTTGATTCTCAGGAAAGATTGAAAGAGTCACTAGAAGTTCCACTTAAAATCCAACCTTCTTAGACAATATATCACTACAACTATACCCTACAAAATAGCTATTGAAAAATAAAGGTAAAAATGAGAACACCAGAATTTAACGAGGTTTGACCAATTATGCCTACGTCCTCGGACACTACCAAAATTATATTTCACTAAAAAAAGGACTATAAAATGAAATATTACAAAAGAGCGAGAAATATTGAAAATTGTCTAAGAGATGAGTAGACAATTTTGGGATGATCAAACTAAAGAAATTAAAGCTCTATTTATAACAAAACAAAACACTATTTCTTTTGTAAACAACCGATGTGGGATATAACTCTATTTATAGCAAAAAAAACTCTCTTCCCTTTGTTATTTTCCCGATGTGGGATATCAAAATGAGCCACCATAATCAACAGAATCATTAGCATCTCCAAGAGTGAACTCCAAATTATACGTTGAACCCTCTGTGAGTGTAGGCGCTGCTTGTATGCCACCTGAAACTCCTGAGACAATCTGAACCGCAGCAATGCCTTCAGGAAAGAAGTAGCTTTTGGAATCTATGTATTTGACTGTTCCTATAATAGACCATTGTCTTAATGGAGACAGAACAAGAGTAGGTACTGTGTCAAGTAGAATGCCTTCAGTAGAGCTGCTCAGAAATTCTGGGCCAAATTCAAATCCTCCATTGAGCAACAAGTTATTTGTGCCCACAATGCAAGGGAGTAACTTTAGCAAGAAGAACTTAGCAATTTGTTACACGATCAAATTTTCTTTTATGAGTGTCATACAAAATGAGATCCTCATAAATTTTGAATGAATATGAAGATTGATTTTTTTTAGCTAATAATATAGCAATTAAGGGGATGCACATCCAACCATTAGACTAGTAGTCTAGTGCTCGAGTGTCTACCTCATTGTGCAGGAGGATTAGGAGGCATTAATCCTTGGCATATTCCTATGTACCCAAAAAAACAAATGTGCAGCCAAAGATATACAGCAGGATAAATAAGCTTACCATTGCCCGCAACAAGTGTTTCAATGGTTTTAAGAAGAAGTTTGTCAATCAGTGGCCAACATGTGGAATTATCGTCAGATTCTGTTGCTTGGCTTTGAATAACAAGGTTAATAAACTCTTCTCGTTCCCAACTACCCAAGTAAAGACCATAGCTTTCCCATTTTCCCTTCCCATAATGCTGCTAGTAGGTAATGTATGTAATCAGCAGTGGCATTGATTGTTTGATTGATCTTTCAATCTTGTCCTAGTTGTATAGCACGTCCACTATTTCCTGGCAGTGCAATAGCATTAGTAACTGTGATATATAGGACTTGCCCTTCAAATGACCATCCTGGAATTTTGTTGTTTTGGGTCAATAGCTGAAATGGGTTGCTTGAATTTTTGGGCAAGTTCGATGGTGGAACTTCAAAATCTGAGTTCTGTAGAAGATCTGTAAATGAAACAATGTAACTATATTAAACACGAAATCCCAACAACAAAATAAAAAGACAGTTACTAGAGATTGGAAAGTATTGCCTACACCTGCAGCAAATCCTGATCCAATGAAAAGGAGTGACAAAAAAAATATTTTTTGATCCATTTTTCTTGCTTGAGAGTTGAGAAAGATGAAGAACCCGCACCAGTTGTGATGTGATATAATTATATTCTATGTAACTGAATTCTAAGAGTTGACGTTGGAATGTATGACTTGCAGATTAACATATTTACTCACTACACCGACTAAGAAGTTTCTTGCAGATTGTTATTAATGAACTGGATCCTCACTAGCCTCAGTTCACACGAAAATATGAGAAAAATTGATTGGAGGCCAATGCATCCCTCTCCTTGACCACCTGAAAAAGGCACAGACAATTTTAAAAAATAATAAACCGGGACAGCTGGCATCTCTCTGCCTCCGTTGTTTTGGATAGGTAGGCTTCTTGGAAAACAACAAATGAACCGAAATCAATGAAAACTTTATTATTGAAACTTAGGGTATGTTTGGTCTAACTGTTCAAGATAGTTGTTAGCTGATCACTGATAATTGGTATTTGATATATATAAACTCTTTGATAAAATTTTGTTAGCCAAAGTTGTTATAGGTTAAATGACTATTAAAGATATATATTTTTTTAATATTTTAATAATTTTCTTTTAGTAAAATAAAAATTTATATAATATATAATTTCAAACTTAGCAATTTTATTATTACTAATCAATATATATATCTAGAGATTGTGATTTCTAACCCAATCAGAATTTCCTAAAAATAATCTCACCCAATTTTGATACAAAATTAAAGAAGATCAGAAATAACATAACTCGACTTGTAAATAAATTTGAATTGACCTCACTTTGACCTAATCTATAAGTTGATCCAATTTAAATCATTTAACAAAATTAAAATGCTTTTAAAATTAAAATAATAATTTATTTTAAAATTAAAATTAAAAGTAATTTGACTCGATCTAATTCAAAATCCAAAAATAATTGGAAAGAATTCAATTTTTTTTCATTTATTTTGATCCAATGAACTGATTTGATTTGAAATAATCTAACCTATATGTTAAAATGATCTAATTTAAACTCGTAAAAAAGATTTAAAATTGACTTAATTTATTTACTATCTCTGTACATATCAATAATTTATAACAGTTAAAATATTTTGTATACAAATTTTTTGGTGGAAAATTTTTTATATATAATACAAAATAAATTAATATTATATAGATAAATATGATATCATACTCCATAACTAATATAATATATCTATAAAAATAACAGTATTTTGAAACCAAAGTCTAGATATTTTGTCCTTTTGTATATTGGTGCAGTACAAAGTGAATATAGTCTTTTGGTCAATAACTCCCGCAGCTATTATGAAATAGCTCCAAATTGAAGCAGTTCCATTCTGTTGTGGTTTGTTTCCTATTTTCGTTATCAACTATGTCTTTGTCATTACCAAATGAATAAAACTTGGTTGATAGATATCAAACCTCTATCAGCTGCATCCATCAACTGCCCAAAACACTCTCTTGATGAAAAATGATTACAAACAATAGTTGTTTATATACAACTTTAGCTATACAACTAACTATGCCAACTCATCCAACAATTACAACTAACTTGTAACTAATCATATCTTAAATAACTAATTAACCAGCTACTATAACCATCATGCTCCAGCTTGTTGTGATACTCTGAAGTCATCTTCAACTTCTCTCAGCTACACTTTATCCCTTTCATCGTTCAACTTCTTTTTCTCTTGTTCACGAGGTTGTAGTGAGCTAACCTAAACGTTGTTCTTTTGTTGTTTCGGATATGCCAACTGCAATTCCCAGAGGTAGGTAAGTGCACTATATACTTTGTTGTGGCTCTCTAGTGTTCATATTGACAATAAGATTGACTTAATTTTTGCTAACTGATAATGTGTGTAGCTTTGGATAGGTTGTTAGAATTCAAACCATATCAGAAAATCAAGACTCGAATATGAGACCTTATTAAAAGAATTGAGCTTCTTATCACTCGGGTTAACTAACATTGGTTGTTTTTTGTCTCTCTTATCAATTCCTTTCTCTTGTTTCTATTCTAATCATAGCCTTATAAAATTGACAAGTTGGTTTGATTTAAAAATATAATGACTGCCCATAATTTTACTGTATCAGTATAGAGACTAACTCCCATTGGTCATGTTACTGCAACTTCGAGTCTTAAAAAATTCTTGAAAATTTGAAAAATAAAAGATGATAATAAATTTATTGTTCTTAATTTCAAGTTCTCTAAAAAAATTAAAATAATAGAATGTTGAATATATATAAAGAGGCCAAACTTTGAATAAATGCAAATACATTAATAAATAATTAACAATTTGCTTTTTGAGAAGCTTCGTATATTTCTTACAAATATTGTTTAAGCCATGAAATTTTATGTCTTGTGAACACTTATAACTTAACTACATACTCAAACACATTCTATTAGAATGACTGGAAGAGAATAATAATTGATCGAATATCTCTCAATCCTGATGTTGTTGTATAATTTGTTGATTTTTATGATTTAATGTGTTCATCTTAACGAGAGCAAACTGCTAAAAAATTTCAGAACTAGCATGATTTTTAAATATATCTTATTTTTTATTTATGAATAAAATATATAATTTTTTTAAAATCTATCGTCGGCCAGATTCTAAGTATCTTAACTTTTATAATTGGTGTAAATAGATTCAAAATTAATTTTTAATTCAAATTAAAATAGTACTTTTATTTTTCAAACTATTTAAGTTTAGTTTTTATGAAACAATATAAAATTTTGATTTTCATATTTTTGTGTTGATAAAAATAATTTATAATTTCTGAAATAATAAACTTAAATTTAAAATTTTCAAGAAACTCAAAAAAATTAAAAATAAATCATAAATTATTTTTATAAATAAAAATATAAAAATCAAATTTTATTTATGTTGTTTGACAAATAAAATAGACCAAAAATATTAAATATGTGCTAGACCTAAACTAGATCAAAATTTGAATTAATTATTAAGAATAATTAGATATTAAGTATTTGATTTTAAAATAATTTTATCATTTAAATTGAGAGAAAGAGTTAAAAAAATTTTAGACTAAAAAAATTGATCAATTTTAATTTTTTCTTCAAGTTTTTAAATATTTCAAAATTAATTTTTATTATTTTAAAATGATAAATTATTGTTATTAATATAAAAATATAAATTTAATTTTTATATTACTTAAAAAATCAAACCCAAATAGTCTGAAAAATAAAAGTATTGTTTAATTAAAATAAAAAATTAATTTTAAATCTCAATACATAAATTTAAAAAATTGAGGATTTAGAATCTAAATGCATGAAAGTTTGAAAGGAAATTTACAATATATGCACTTTATTGATAAAAGTTGAGATTTATTTGAAATTGTGCCTAATTTTGACGTTTTTGTAAAATTTTAATTTATCTTCATTTTTTAACACTTTAATGTAAAATATAAATAATTTTATGCTATAAATCACATCATTCAGTGAGTAAATTATGATTTTCAATAAAATTATATAGTCAATAATCTTTTTATATTGAAAAAAGTAATATTATCACTGGAAAATATCATTTCTTTATTTTCTTATTTAACTCTGTAATAAAAAAAAATCTATGTTATAAATCATATAATTCATTAAGTAAAATAATATAATTTCAATGAAAAATTATGTAATAAGTTCAGTCATATAATTTTTTAATTAAAATAAGTAAAATGGTCATTGAAATATGCAATTTGTCCATTTTCTTATTATGCTATAAATTACATCACTTAATGAGTAAATACTAATTAATTTCAATGAATATTGCATAGTTATTTCAATTGTATAATTTTTTTGTTAAAAAGAGAAAATTATTATTGAAAATGTTATTTTCCGCATGGCTTTTTCATGTGATCACGTGCAATGATAATAATTGTAAATTATTTCACTAATGAGTTTTTTAGTCATTTTAAGAGTATGTGATTTCAAGTTTAACTCTCGATTAGAGTCAAAAGTTTTTTTAAGAAACAAAGTTCTCACATGGTATAGTTTTAGTTTAGTAGATTTATGAGTCCCTCCAGAATTCGTGTTAATTTTATAAGTTAAAAATCATTTAAGAGCTAACAAACAAAAAAATTGCTCATTGCACAAATTTGCTTTATTGTATATATTTATATAAGATATAAATTATGTATAGTAAATGATCGAATAATTAAATCAAATAAAAAAAGTATAACTATGTTTGCCATATATGGAATGTGACATATTAATTATATCGTATTTTTCATTTTTTAATGCAGTTAACCAATGTTTGGTTAAGATTTTTTATTTATTAATTCATCAATGTCACATTAAATCAATTGATTCCTTTACACTTCAAATTTATAATAGAAGTTTGAATTGATATTTTCTTTTTTTATATAATTTTAATGTTATTAATTTTTAAATAATCCACATAAACAAATAAGAACAAGATCATCTAAATCTAACAAAAACAAAATCGAAAACAAATTGATTTATCTAACAAGAACACACAATTCATTTAACATTCATCCACACAAAAGAAATAAAATCGAAAACAATAACAACAATCAATTCACAAAGCGAAAAATTTGAAATCAAGAAAAACCAAAACAAACCAAAATCTCTCAATCTCGAATCTTTAATATGGATTTGAGAAGTCTGGTGTATTCGAAAATTCAAACTCAATCTCGAATCCACGATTTCACATAACCACCAACAACGTCTCCCCAATCTCATCTCTACCTTCTACACTGGCTTTACTAATCAAACAAATCTAATATTGAATCCACCTAACTTTCTACATTGGCTTTGCTAACCTCGTCACCTCCATCACTAGCTCAATTTAGGGTATTGTGTGCAAGGTGACGAGAGGGGTGAGGTCGAATGGAGATGAGGATGCTGATGATGAAAGGCTTTTGAGATGTTGTGAGGTCGGTGCCGCATTGGATTATGTTTAAAATGGGGATGATGATGAAGGTTTTTGATTTGATTCAATCGAGAAATTAGTGTTTGTTAGATAATGTTTAAGAGTAATTTTGAAATTTTAATAATTTAAAATGTATTTATTGACTTTTTTATTTTGACTAATAGAAAAGGTAAAATCTTGACAAAAGGAAATTATGATTTAACAAAAATAAAACTGATGGATATTTTAGTCCAATATTTGAAAATGAAGGACTAAGTAGTATAATAAGGCAAAATTCATGGGTCAACGTATTTAACCCTAAAATTAATAAATAATTAATTTATTCCTTTTTTAAAAAAATTAAATTAACTATTTTGGCTGATTAAATTTCTAAATTGATGGATTAATTTAATTTAACCTAATATTGACTTGAATATAATAGGGCAAGAATAAAAGAATTTAAAAAAAATTGTTCAAATGAAAATTTCTCTCTCTTAAAGCAAGCTCTCAATAAAGGATAGTAAAAACTTATCAATACTGAGTGTAAAAAATTTCTTCATGCACCCTATTAATAGAAAGATAATAAATCAAATAACCACCTATAATTGCAAATAAAAATTAGTATGACATTCATTTATTTTTTCAAGTATAAAAACACTTAATTTTTTTAAAATTTAGCTCCATTTATTCCATTTGTCAAGTGTATACATCTAATGTAGCAAGTTATTTCTATAAAGAACAAGAAGGGTTTATCTTCTCTAAATCTTTCAATAACAAACTCGAAAAACTTTGGCCTCATTCTCCTCGTCACTGTATCCAAAGAATACGCTATTGCCATTCAGCACCAGGACCACCATTAACAACACTTTATAGTATTTGTATTTGTTAATACCCTAACCAAAAATAAAGGGTTTAAAACTAGAAAATTAGTTGATTTAACTTATTGAATTGATTGCAAATATATCAAAATCTGATAAAATTGTCATTGAGAAATCAATTATCCTTATGAAAATAGTTGAGGCAATAGAAAAGATTTTGATCCATAATAACTGAACAATTATCAATTGTATATCTCTCATTCTTTCATCCCATACTGGTCAAAGCCAACAATTATTCTGTCGCTCTTCTTTTCATTTGGATAATGCCCCATATGGATTGACAACTCAAACCTTGTACATGATTGTTTAGTAATTTAAATAACCTCATTATAATGAAATAACCATTAATTGAAATTATTACACACATCCACGATTGTCCAAAACTCATTAGAAACAATACCATTATTAAACATATTGAAGTGAAATGTTCTCAGAAGCTATCATTAGACATAGCCACAAATGCAAAGGCGGTGGTAGAATTTAATTTTAGCTTAATCACTAAAAAAAAGTCCTATATTTTAATGTGTTTTTCAAATTTATCTCATACTTTAATTTTTAGCAAAAAATCTTAAAACTTTAATTTTTTTCAAATTTTTTCAAATATATCCTCAAACCAATATTTGATTATTAAAAATAAATAAAAGATCATTTTGACACCTGAACTTTTCTAAAATATTCAGTTAGACCCAAAACATAAAAAATAACTACAAATTATATAAAATCTTATTTAATTTGATTTCATTCACTTTTAATATATGAAAATCTAACTAAATCAAGTTCAATATATATATATATATATATATAATATTAAGTAATTGAAATATAATTTATTTAACTAAATAATTGATTATAAAATTTTATTGTAAAGTATCACCAATTCATAATTCAAAATAAAAAATGTAGATAATCATAATTTTTTTTTCAAAAAAAGCAATAATAAATAGTTATCATTTTTTGTGTGCATAATAAGTAGCTAAAAGTTATTTATTACAAGTAATCAAATTATCTCTTTATATGGATGAGTAGGTTCTTTAGAGAAAAATAAATTTATTAAAAATATAAAATAGTTATGTTAATTTATTCAAATATATAAGAAGTTAAAAAGTAAATTAATCTTATAAATATACAAGTATAATCAATGGCAGATTTAGAAAATTTTTAAAGTTGAATATATATAATATATTTTAAAATTAAAATTATTGATTAAGCATTGTCTATTTATTTATAAAAATTTAAGATTTATGAATATAAATGATAGATAATAATTATTTTTTCAAGTAAATCAATTGCTTAAAATATCTTAAATAATAATAATAATAATAATCATATCATACAAATAATAAAGATAAAAAATAAAAATTAAGGCATATAAATAGAAGATAAAAAGTGGTACAAGTGTACAATGATTAAATATTTAATTTCTATTTAGTAGAAAAATCACACAAAATACTTTTCTATATAAAATATAAAGTTAATTTATTATATTTAAATTTCAAGAATAAATTATTGATTAAGTCAAAATTGATTAAATTTCATAATGAAATAAATATTTATATAAAATAACATATTGACAGGTCCTAAAAAAATTAAAGTGGATTGAATTTTTATATTATATAATATACTTATAAAATATAAATAGAGTATTTTTATGGTAAAAAAATTATCAAAAAATTTAAATTGTATATTATCATAAAAACATTGACACTATGCAAAAGTGAAAAATATATTGTTTATATAAAAAGAAAAAATTAAATAAAATTTTATATATTTTTTATTTAATTTTTATGCTTGATTTTTAACATTTAACTATTATATATTTTTAGTAAATTTATTTATGACTCATTAATATAAAGGGATGATTTAATTATCTGTAAGAAATAAATTTTAGCTATTAAATGTGCATGTAAACAAGATAATAAATATTTATTATTATACTATTTTTTAAAAAATTATGATTACGTAAGTTTTTCACTCTGAATTATGAATTAATGATATTTTGTAATAAAATATTATAATAAATTATTTATCAAAATAATTATATATCAACTACCTAGAATAAATATATTAAATTTAATTTGGTTAAATTTTTAGTTAAACAAGAATATAATTTTCAGTATTTTATCAAACTTTTTAAAAAAGTTTAGGGATTAAAATGATCTTTTATTCATTTTTTTTAATAATCAAGTATTGGTTTGAGGATAAATTTGAAAAGAAATTTAAAATTTGGGTATTTTTTTGTTAATAAATAAAGCATGAAATATATTTGAAAAACACTAAAGTTCAAAATTTTTTTGATAGCCTTTAATTTTTTTATGATTCTTTAATTTTTTATCATTAGACACTGAGATGATTTAGGGACTTTACGTTCTAGGCCTTAAATTGGTGTCAAAATCAAACTTTAAATCATGAAAGTAAGATATACGAATGAAACTTACTTCCATGGGCAAAAACAAAGCAATTAGAGTGGTGAAGTTTAGGACAAAGAAAAGAAGAAGTAGAAAATTCCATGCCAAGGAAGATCTCAATATTATAGGGATCTTAGACTCTGTTTAACATAACAAAATTAGATTATAATATTATTTAACTATTAATATAAGCAAGTTTGATTAATAAGTTTTGTTTGGTAAAATAGATTATTTGAAAAAAAATTAGATTATAATCTCTTTAAAAAAACTAGTAGAACCAATGTTCAACTAAATAAACTCTAGATTATGATTTTTTTTGTTTTACCATTTTTTTTTACCTAAATGACAATTATTATCCTTTTATGTTATTTTACATTTTTCAGCTACTTTTACTAAACACTTTTACATCAATTAGCTAGATTATCAGTTGTCAGATTTTCAACTACTAGATTATCAGCTACAATAAAATTATCAGCTAGTTACTAGATTATCAACTAGTTTTCACAAATAGAGCTTTGATCCTATATTTGTTGCACTAATTTTGTAGGAAAAATGAAGAGAATTTAAATAAAAAACAAAGAAAAAAAGAAGAATTTTAATTTCTTTTATCTTATTTGGATCTCCTATTTGTACAAAAGAGACAATTCAAATTTATTTGGAAGATATAAATGATTATAAAGTATATGTTTACCATTATAATTTCATTGTATATAAATTTTATTTTTTTGAAATTAAATATGAATATTGACATTCGATAACTCAACTTAAAAAATAATAGACATACATGTATTGTAGTTTCAATTATAGATGTACAATGATAGAAAGAAGTGAGGGAAATAGTGAAAATACAAGACATAATATATGGAGACAAATTGAGAATATTTTAGTAATTTAATATATCTCACATTTCTCAACTCAATATTTTCTCTTCTTTCTCTTTAAAATGAAGAGAAATTTTTGTTAGTGCAATTTCTCTCCAAAAGCCTGATAGAAAATTTAATTTCTTTTCTTTCTTTTATGTGCAAATTAAATAAGAAAAATAATTTTAATTTATTTTTTTTCTTCTACTTCCCTCCAACCAAATAAAAGGTAAAGGGGCTGCCAAACAATGGTGGTGATTGGCCAGTAAGGCCTCTATTGCCTTTCCATTAAATGACAAATACCAAAGCAGTTAGAGAAAATAGGAGGAGAGTGAAAAAAAGGATTAACTTCAAGGTTAATGATTAGCTAGAAGAGGAGGAGAAAGATAGCCAAAGAGGGATGTGAAGGTGGTGATTAGATATGGCGATTGTAGTGGTTACATTCGATGAATCATACAATTGGTTAATAGGTTGTCATATTAAGGGCTTATCAAATAAATGGATAAAGATTAAAGGTTTAATTACTCTGAAATATTTAATTCAGATTAAAGTGATTATTTTAAAAAGTTCAGGGACTAATTTGCTCTTTATCCATATAATAAGAATATGAATATGATATGAGGACCCGAAAGAAAATGTCCCCATTCCTCATACTAGACCTGCAAAGCAAAGCCAAGGAAAATGGCGGGAAAAGAAGAGCCAGTTTGCTGGCGAAAGCAGGTGGACGACAAACTGAAACGGCTCCATTCGCTCCAGTTCGGCGTCGACTCAGCTCTCGAGAGACGCGACTTCTCAGCGGCTTACCTCCTCGGGCTTCGCCTCCTCGGCTTCCTCGACTCGCATTCTCTCACCGACGATGATGAGGCCCTCACTCGCCCTATCCGCCTCGAAGCCGTCTCCAAGCTAGATGCAGCTCGCCAATCCCTCATTCCTCAATCCGACCCGTATGTAGTGTATGAAAATCTCGAATCTAATGTTATCTCTCGTTTATTTCTTGCTTGAAGAGATTGTTAGGGATTTATATGACCTTTTAGCCACTGTGATTGAGGTCATGAATGTAAATTTCGTAGGATATGATGTCAGTAATTGCAAATTTTGGGGCTTAAATTTCCAGTTTTAACTAGATTTGAGGAACATCGTTTATTTTAAATTAGTTTGAATATTACAATTCAATATTTCTTATGGTGTGAATTTGAAAATCTAAATCTGAAATTTTGAGCCGTTTTGCTTGGCATGCACATAGTTCGGCGTCCATATTGCATTTATCTGACTTCATGGTGGTGGTGATAATTTGTGTTTCTGTTTATGTTTAGCCGAGCGTTTGAGCAGGCAGGCATAGTTCCTGGCCTTGTTTTTAGCAGGAAAGGAGATTTTGACATTGACAAGATTAAACAGTCAAAGTACTTTCGTGCTCTTCTTCAGCAATATAATATAAGGCCATTAAATGAAACAGTGAGTAATGAAACACATTGATTTTCATCTTGTTACTAGTAATTTTCCAGTTAATTCATTTTGCTTTTCCATATGTGTATTTTCACTATGTGTTATACAAAGGATAGAAATGCATTGTTGTTAAACTCGCAAGTCAACTCATAGGATTTTACGAGTTTACTCTTTTTAGTCAAGCAAACGGGTTAACTTGTCTGTAAAATTATTTTTGCATAAAATCGTGAGTCAATATAGTAAAATCGGTAAAATCATAAGTAAACTCATACGAGTTTATGATGCATATGAAATTTTAAAGATTAAATTTTAATTTTAATTTTATTTATTCATATAATATTCTATTTACATTTATGGTTATAAATTGAAGATTAATCAAATATTCTATCTAATAATATGATTAAAAATTAATTTATATTATTTGGATTTGAATAAGAACTTTGATGACTTATTTTAAATTTTATATTTCATTTCATGTAGTGTTTATTAGTGTATTTTGTATTGTGAACTTAATAAATATGTGATGGACATGAACAAATTTCTTTTATATATTGTAAAATCTTAATATGGGATATTAACTTGAACTTATTTTATGAACGAGTTATCTTATGATATTATCTTGTGTTTGATATAAATGAATTCCATAGTTTTTATGGAATTTATTTGTAAATCCACATTTTATGTGTTTGGCATAAATGAAAATATATTTGAAACTCTATTTCCTTAAATTTTGAAATTAGTTATAACTAAACCAAATTTTATCAAATTTGATAGAATTTGCAAATGAATTCTAAAGTTATAAAGATTTTCATTATGACAAAAATACTCTTAGTTATAATATTTTTTTCACCTTTCTTTCTTTCTTTTTTTCTCTCTTTTCTCCTTCTTTCTTTCTTCTCTCTCTCTCTCTCTCTCTCTCTCTCTCTCTTGTTTTTTTGTGTTTTTCTATATTTGTAAAAAATTTTTTAAAAAATAACACAAGGACATTTTTATAAAATAAAACATCTTATTAAATTCTACACTTAAACCAAACATGAAATTCATTTCATTTAAAATGAAGTCTATTTATATTATGTATGATTAAATTTATATAAGAGTTTATTTATATTTTTAAATATGTATAGTTAGATTTTAAGGAGTATTTTACTATGTCATAAAATCTTACAATTCGATTTTATGATATAAGTTTATGAACCCTCTACCAATTCTAGATTGAAAAAGCAAGTTTGACAACCTTGGAAATTTATACTTCATCTCTATCATATTGATGATCTTGTCCCGTGATTAGGTGCACTTACCTGAATCTTATTCTCAGGGAGACGAATTGGATGCGAAGGACAGGTCAAGCTGCAAGACATCAAAGGTCTTGACACAGGGAAAGTTGACATCCTTTTATGGGAACAGCATTACAAAGGCAAATGCTGGTTCACATAAGAGTTCTTTAAACATGAAAAATATCATGTCTGATGATTGCGTGATTGTAGAAAGGGCCTCCTCATATCTCAACCATTCCAAAGGTCTTGGTCTTTCTACTAATATAAAAATTGAAGGGGAAGAAAAAAGTTATGGAAATGCTTTGCAATCAAAACGTCCACATGAAGAAATCAGTGGCCCCAGAAATGACAGTGCAAAGTCACCATCAGGCAATGAAGAAGCTAATACTGATGTATCTGGCAATGGATTTGTAACTGCAAGAACAAAATTGGTATCAATTCAACTCTCCAAGTACAAAATTGGAAAGAAAAGTCTAAGATTCTTCTTTTTATTCATCTTTATAATTATGCAATATATTTATATGCTCTACATCTGCATGGATGTCTGTCTAGAAAATGTAAATTAAGACTCACTAGCATGATAACTGAACGATGTCTTATACGTATCAGGTTAATGCTTTGGACGATGACCCTTGTTGCAGTCCTTTGGGTTTTCTCAATTATGGTTTTCAGTATTATAGTGTTATTTTTCACACCATGAATGGTCTTTTGGCAACGAAATAAGTAGAATAGGATCTCCTATTTCTAGGAAACAGGAAATTGGATTTGCAATTATGCATCCAATAATGTGTTTTCTCAAAGTCCCAAGTATTTATGTGGACGAAAATAGTTGAAGATATAAAAACTGAAGACAACTGCAAACTTTTTCATTCTGTGATTTTGAACTATCATAGAACATGGTTGTTTAGGGAGGAATGATGATTAATTTTCATCTTCCTAAATAGAAGTATCTCATAAGTCATTTTAACTCCATATCTGTTTGGAGGTTTGTCTAAGGGGAGGAGATCAAAGGTTAGTGATTAGGTTTCAGTTTGAAGTATTACTTGCTTATTTTCTCCTTTTTTCTGTTGTTTTCAACTTTTCATCCAAATTAAGCACTTTTCTGTTATGCGGGATAGGAAATGGATGCCAGACAAAGAAGAGGATTGATGGGATCACCCAGTGCATCTGTCTCCCCACAAAGTGATAACACAAACAGGGGTTATGGCATGAGATCGTATGGCTTTTCACGACGTGGTATTCGTGGTAACTTTGTTCCTCCTATTAAATCCAATGGAGGCAGCACTGGAAATATGACTGCACGAGTTGCAGGAAAGAGTGATGATGCATTGGACGACCCAACAAGAAAATGGTAAGTTGCAATATGATCCTAATTATATCAGAAATAAATCAGTATATCAGAAATAAAGTTCAAATCTCCTATCAGCAGTTCATGCTCTAATATTTATAGTAAGTTAACCGTATATTCATTGGAAGGTGATTCAATGATCTCCGTGTGTCTCCTGGTGTAAGTTACTTAATCTACAGTTCTCTGTTCAGACAGCATTCTTATTGGGCCCTGTGATACAGTATGATTGAGTTCCATAATGCTTGCTCACGCCAAATATATGCAATAATTTCCTTGTCTAAAACCTGTCATGTGAACCTAGCAGAGAAGAATTTTACTTTCTTTTCATAGTGAACTGAACTTATACTTAGCTTTAGACTGTAGTTCCTCTCTCCTCTCTCTCTCTTTCTCTATCGCTTTCTCTTCTGTAGTTCTTGATTCATATTATGACGATGAATATGCATGATGCTTGGTAATGTTTTAACTGATTTTCTTATTTCTCTTAGTTTGGAGATGTTATGTGGTCCTGATGGCGAGCTTCCTGAAAAATTGAGGAATTTGGAACCTCGTCTTATTGAGCATGTTAGCAATGAGGTTATGGATCGGGATCCTAATGTCCGGTGGGATGATATTGGTATCACAAAATACTTATTCCTTCTTATTTGATTACAATTCATATTGCAGTTTCTTATATTTGATGTTCTAATTTTCACTGGTTGCTAAATTATGTTTTAGCTGGCTTGGAGCATGCTAAAAAATGTGTTACGGAGATGGTCATATGGCCTTTATTACGTCCTGATATATTTAAAGGTTGTCGCTCTCCAGGGAGAGGTCTTCTTCTTTTTGGTCCGCCAGTAAGTACCAAATCCAAATAAGGATCTCAATCCATATTAAACATTATTCCATTTCAGTACCTCCTATGTTTTAGGGAACAGGGAAAACAATGATTGGAAAAGCTATTGCTGGAGAGGCGAAAGCGACCTTTTTCTACATATCTGCCAGCTCATTAACAAGCAAGTGGGTATGTCTACATATTTGCTAGCACATTAACAAGCAAGATATCCTGATAGTACCACTTTGATAATGGTGATTATATCTAGATGCGCATGTCTCAATCTTGCAATTGATGAGAGTATAGATTGGTCAGGGTGAAAAATTATATAATTCCTATTTGGACTTGCCAACAAACAGTATTCACACATCATCTCATATATTCCTCCAACTTTACTATACTGAATATACTTGAAGTCCAGTCTACAGGTCCATACTTTTTATTTTTGTAATATTTTTTATTCACACATCATCTCATATATTTTACTTTTGTATATTTTATTTGTTGCCATATCATATTTTATGAGGTACTTGTTAACATTGAACATATTAACTTGTGAATGTAGATTGGTGAAGGTGAAAAGTTAGTAAGGGCCCTATTTGGTGTTGCCAGTTGTCGTCAGCCTGCTGTTATTTTTGTTGATGAAATAGATTCACTTTTGTCTCAGGTAAAGCATGTCCTTACCTATGGCTTTGATACTGGTTGCCTGCACTATTAATAGAAAATCCTACTGCTATGTGATAGAGTATCAATTTAAGATTTTAAAATTGTTTGATAGTTTTGGATTTTCTAGTTGAGGCTTAAAACATTATGTAGAACAATTTTTTATGTTAGTGAAAACACTGTATTAATTAGGATTTCTTTTGGGTAGATTTTTTTTTTTTTTGGGGGGGAGGGGGGGAGCAGAATGTTGGAAGTTGGAATTTCTGTTTATCCATATCCTGTTTTATTGTGATTTTTCACCAACCTACCTGTATCCTTGTGTATTTTTTAGGCAAAGTGTAGTATTACTCTGAGATTTTAATTACAAATGTTTTGCTTTCCTCATTTCTTCTGTTCTCTTCTTTCTGTCTTTTCTTTGTCTAACACCAGTTTACTATGAGACTGCTATTAGAGGGTGCATGGCATAACTGTTGCATTTTTTCTTTTCTCCTGACATTTATTTTCCCTGTCCTTAGGAGTTGCTTCCTGTTTACATGCAAATTATGGCGATAACATATACATGTATCATCAGTTATTTGTTGTTCTATTGTACATTAGTTGAGTGCTTAATTTACATGGTTTCAGCGTAAGTCAGAAGGCGAACATGAATCAAGTAGAAGACTCAAAACACAGTTCCTTATCGAAATGGAAGGCTTTGACAGTGGTAGTGAACAGATTCTGCTTATAGGTAATAGTTGAAGGTCTAAATTGTGTAGTCCTGATCTTGCTCTCTCTCTCTCTCTCCCTTGTGTGTCTGTTTGTGCATATATGCACATTTTTCTTGTGGAGTCAGTGCGCATGGACATTTGTTTCTGATCCTTATTTTTGTTGTACAATTTTAAGCTACTAGGAGTTTCTCTCTATCAACTAATATCTAAGTTAACCATGAAAGGGTAAGACATGGTGCTTGCTGGACAATATTATGTAGTCACTGCAAATTCTTCTATCAAGTTGATTGAGATAGATATTGCATCATGAACGACATTTTATCTAATTGGTCTGATTCTAGTTGACTATTTGTTTGGATCTTAATATTCATAATGTGTAATATTTATCTTCTAGTGTTAAATTAGGTTATTCCATTTCACATTTTCTCCTTTTGTCTCTCCTGTATTATTTTTTTTTCTTTGTGTAGTAATACTATTGTAGATATATCAACAGCATTTAAAGGGATATGAAGTTTTGAGGTTAGGAGAGAAACCTGTGCATGAATAAGTTTTCTCCTTCTTTTTGATTACTTTTATTACATTAAGAATGTTTCCATGTTGAGAGTGTCTAAAATACTTTTGAATGTAAAGGAAACTAATTTTCATACTAACTTCTTATCATATTTTAATTTTTGATTTCCCATAAAAAATGATCAAGCAATTCCTGTTTAATGTATTTGGAACAAGAAATCAACAATAAGAACAGCCTTAATTGCATCACTCATTCACTGTTGCTCTTAATTTCGTGTGATATTGCTTTATCCATTCAATTTTCTGTTTCTTTCTGCTAAATGGGTTTGCAATTCAAATTCAGTATTGTTTTTAGTTGTGTGATGCAAATTTCTACAGTAATGCTTTGTAATTTAATAAGTGAATTGATCCAGGAGCAACAAATCGGCCCCAAGAACTTGATGAAGCAGCACGACGACGACTTACCAAAAGACTTTATATCCCCCTTCCTTCATCAGGTGCAACTCTTATCTATTTTTCAAATACTTAAAACAAATAAATAAAGATTCTGACCTCCTCGCTTTGGAAATGAAGAAGCAAGAGCCTGGATTGTACATAATCTTCTAGAGAAAGATGGTCTATTCAAGCTGGCGAAGGGTGAAATTGATACCATATGCAATCTGACTGAAGGTAATTAATTCATTTCAGAGCTAAATCAGAGAGTTTTTCCATGGTAGTTTGAATTGTTTTCTTTTAACTGATCTTGAATGCCTACTTACTTCTGTCTGAAATGTTCCTGGCTTGTGATGGCAATTTATGTAGGATACTCAGGATCAGACATGAAAAACTTAGTGAAGGACGCATCTATGGGTCCATTGCGAGAAGCTCTTAAACAAGGTATAGAAATTACAAAGCTGAAAAAGGAGGATATGCGGTCGGTTACCCTTAAGGTAACAATAGTGAATACAAAAATTTGCACGCACACAAACACATGCATAATGCATATGAATTAAACAACATTGTTCATTTGAGATTGCTTTGTTCTTTTCATATAGGACTTCGAAAATGCTTTGCAAGAAGTGAGGCCCTCTGTTTCTTCAAGTGAACTCGGTACATACGATGAATGGAACAAACAATTTGGAAGCTTATTACTGTAGTTTAGAATATTCTTATCACTGTAGGGCATAAAGAAGAGAGTTTTTTTTCCATAACATTTGTTCAAAACAAGTCTAGTATTTGTAAACTGTAATCTAATAAGATTCTGTCCTTTTGCAGAATGAAGGATTAGTCTATAAGTGCATATATAGCATGTTTGCTATTTTCATTTTGTTTCTTAATGTGATTGGAAATAGAATAGTTGACGTACGCTTGAAAAAAATTCTTTTTTTTTTTCATCTTTTTTCTAAATAATTAATTAAATATAATTTACCGATTATTCATAAATAATACTTCTTCCTCTATTTTAAATATTTGTCATTTTTTGCTATTGCACAAAAATTAAAAAATTATTGATTAGTCTATATTTTATGAAACTGAATTACCATTTTTGAAACAGAAAAGAATATGAAAGAATTCTTTGAAATTGTTTAGAACCAAATTATGACATTAATTATAATAAGGATAAAATTGAAAAATAAAATTAAAATAGTATTGATCTTTTAAAGTGACAGGAATTTTTGAAATAAATTTAAAAAAAGGCATAGATATTGAGAAAAGTATCACTAAGATAACTCTATGGTTAGATATGAGAGGTGTAGCCTAGGGGTGTGCATCGGTTCGATTCAGTCGGTTTTGGGAGTTTCTGTGAACCGAACAGAATTAATCTAGTTGATTGATTTTCTAATCGAATTTAACCGAAAAATTATTAAAACCGATATTTACCGAACTGATTTGACCAAAAAATATATATATAAAACCGAACTAAACCGAAAAATCATAAAAATCGATTAAATCAAACCAAAAAATTATAAAAAAATCGAAAAATCATAAAAACCGAACCGAAAAATCATAAAAACCTTATAAGCTTCGGTTAATTTGGTTTTCAGTGCATAAAACCGAGCAGACCGAAAAAACTAAAAATTTATATTTTCATTAACTAAACCGAACCGATAACTATGTATAAACCAAACTGAAAAAACCGAATAGTGTTGGTCCGGTTCAGTTAGCCGTTTTCTCGGAAATTTGCACACCCCTAGTGCAGCCTCCACTTAAAAATGACAAAAATTGTGGCTCTAGAGAGCCAATAGCCACGCACGAGAGGGATAAGGGAAAAGTAGAAGCATCCACAGATGAGAGAAAAGAATTACATGATGCAATGCTCAACTAGTATGTGAAATAGTTGTTTACGCTGAATATGGATATGCCTACACTGAATATAGATAGACTTGGTGTGTATAGTTACCACCCTAGTTCAAAATGCAGTGGATATTATAGTATTTATATTAATATATTGTAATTAATATAATTTTAAAATATTCAAATAACAAGTTTATCATTATATATTATTTAAAGTAATAATAAAAATTATCATAATTAATTAATTAATTAATTATATATTAAAATTTTATATAACTGTAATTGTATAATTTTCCTCAATACGTCATCTAAGTCTCAAGTGAGAGATAATTCTAATGCCACAACTCCATTAGCTCTTCCAAATTCTTTCTCTCATTCAATATTTGGTGTTTCAAATATTACGATTCATATTAGAGAAACTCTCAAATTTCATATTGGAGAAACTCTTCTAAATTATATCCTATGAAAATTTTTAATTTGTCTTCACTTACATATATGGAATTTGAGACATCATATCTTATTTCTAATTTATGTTACCAAAAGTTAGGACCATCAATATTAGAACACTTGTCGTGAATTATAAAACTTATTCAAATATTTATCTGTATAAAAAGTATAACTTATTCAAATAATTGGCCATTAAAACTCATTCTAGTGTGTATCAAAACTAAAACTTCTTCAAATGAATGGTCATTAAAACTTGATAATCACTCATATTCACACAAATATATTGAAAATTGATATCAAATAACTATTAGTTATCAGAAATAATTGCTAACTTTTGCTATTATCAATAAAAATTAGAGGTGAAAACTTTGATTTAATCTGAAAATTCAATTCAAACTCATTTGAAAATAATTTGACTTAGAGTCGAATTTGAAAGAAACTCGAAATGATTCGTCTCGAAATTGATTAATTTAGATGTATCCAAATTAAAGCTGTTTTGATCCATGGGTCAATTAGAAGACCTTGACCTAGCATACAAGTCCACAATTCCCAGGGGACAGACAGCATCCTAAGGAACCAATAAAATAGAAATAAAGTTCTACAAATAGAGATATCAACCCACAAGACAAGACACCTCTCATGATACTTGTGGCTGTTCTCACTCGTTCCTACCTTGTCCTCGAGTGGGTGAGGAATATGATTTTCTTCCATACCATCTAGGATAAGAGAAAAGATAGAAGATAATGGGAGCATAATTTACTCAGTGAAGACATCTGGTCCTCATCAACCTGTTTCTTTTACTTCAATTAACTGCTAATGACACAGGCAAGGCAAGCAAAGGAGTTTTTAACAGTCATTCCAAGTGCAATTTTGTTGATTCCTTTAACCCAAAGAAAACGTCTATGTTACCCATATTATATAGGAAAAGATATCAATATATAGCCCACATTGCGTAGGTTATAGTAGCCTTGTCATCCATCCATGACTAGCATTCCTGTTGTAAGCAACTATATTTATTAGTTAACCTACAGCAGTTATTTTGAGAATATTTTTAGCTATTCATAAAAATAGCTCGGTTATTTTATCAATCTAATTCAATTGCTATTTGAAAAAATTTCAAATATTAATTTTCAAATTCAACTTTTAACTTATGAAATTTATAATGAAAAAGTTATTGTCAATTACCAAAAAAAAAAAAAAATTATTCTTATTTATTTTTTTTTTTGGGTTCAAAAGCTACCACTGGCAATAGTAATACCAAACATGCCTAACTTCTTTTTTAACGAATTAAAATCTGTGTGCAAGCGTATGCGTGTTTGCAAGTTTGATTGGTAGTATGCTTTAGAGAAAGGGAGACAAGGAGGAAAATTTAATGTACATACCCAAGAAGTGTTCAACATAATCCAATTTTTTTTTTTTTTTACCCTTCTGCAATAGTTAGATGATTGAGCTACAAATGAAAATTCAGGACTCAATCTGAATTATTCTTCATCTAAGTATGCTAACTATTCACCTCTATATGCTTTAATAAATTAAAAGCATGTTTGATACACTAAAAAAATAGAATGAGAATAATATTTCAATTCTACTTTCATGTGAATTGAAATAACGAAACAAAAACAGTGAAATTCTAAAACACCGTCTTAAGAATAAAATTCAATTTTCCACTTTCAGTGTAACCAAACATGCCGTAATGATGACATGCCTTCCAAAGAAAATGAAATATTGAAATAATAATGAACAAGCAAAACTCACCCATCCCACATATCAATTACTAGTAAGCAATTAAGAGATGACAACAACATAGATTTTTTTTTTTAATCTGCTGATTTGCATGTTTAACTCATAAATAACGCAAAATAATAATAATAATAATAAAACTGAGAGAAATGCGTCGACAAGAATGAAGTAATATGTGCACGCATAACACCCAACATGGCAGGCGAACCATATCTATATAAACGTAAGTAGCACTGTTCCATACCCAAAGGAACTCCAGCCAATTCCAGAAGTCACCAACATTAATGTTTTCAGGACCTTCAAATATAGCTTTCAACAGAAAAAATGTAGTGGGTGGAAATGCAACAACACCCAAAACAAGGTTGCAAATAACCCTGAAGAACTCCTCAAACTTGCAGCTTTAATGTCAAGCTTCAGAGGTTGAGCCATCAAACAAAATGGAACTATTAGGAAAGCCCCAATTTCTACTGTCGCAAAATTAATGACTGACATGAGCAGCAAACCAATGAAAACAACTGAGATCATAACTGATTTTAAAACAGCCCATTCGCCTTTCTGACATATGTCAGCATGAGAAAAAGGTGAACGCAAGATCAGGTACAAGATTAGAAGGCCAAGCATAGAAAGTAATATCCAAGTACCAAAACTGGTTGTTGGGCACCAATCAGGTATTTGACAAATGAAATACAGAAGCAACAATAATACCACACCCCAAATATGAATAGCGCACACTATTTTTGCTGCACCATTTCCATGGCTGGAAAGCGATGAACATCTCATTTGATGCAGTGGGTTCAGAAGCAGATTTGCCAATTTTCAATTCATTAGCGTCAGCATAAAGGGATGCAGCAAACAAGCGAAGAGAAGCCAGAAGGAGTGCAAACTGACAAACTTACTGGGAGATGTTAAGTGATACAGGAAAAATGACTGGTGAAATTTCTCAAGTAGATTATTTACTGATCTTATAACTCCTTTAATCAACCAGCACTAAAAACAGGAGAAATCTTCAGCCAAAAGGACAAATGCATACTTAATTGGACAATGGCAGTGCCATTGCACAACCAAATAATCAGTCCTAATTCACATGCATAAAAGAGGAAAAGGCAAGAATAGAATCAATGAAGAGCTCTGGCCATCAACTCAATTGGAAAACTACACCTACATATTGTGGGTTTTAGTTGGAAAAAGGATGCCGAATAAGCACCGACCTGCCACCTTGCAGAAGAAATCGTTATGCCTGGCCTTTCTACTAGAAGAAACTTTGGGTGAAATCTGCAATGTAATTGCATCAACTTGGTAATCACGGAAAGCGCCATGGTTATACACAGTACCCAATGCATGACAGGAGGGGGAAAGAAGAAAAGAACGATGCATCCAACTGAGATTAATGAAATCAAGAGACAGAGAAAATATGGCACATGCAACTTAAAAAATTAGACTACCGGGTAATACAATGAACTTGCAAGTGTAGCAGTGCCTTCAATAAATTCTAAAGCTAGAATACCAAACTTCCTGTTGGGGTTTAAACTTCTGGCCACTTTCCCTACTGGTTCAAATGTATATCCCAGAATCTCAAGCCATTTTAAACCAAGTAAACACCAAAATTTCTGAACCTTTACATGCAAATCTTGCCTATGTACAGCTAAATAATTCACAATATTGAGGAGGTCTAGGTTTGGCATCTGCCCATTGGATGCCTCAGCATAGATACTTAGAGTGTCTTCTCGCTGATCATTTCTACCAGTAACCTTTAAAACCAGTGCAGCAGCCGTGGTACCAGCATGTCTAAAATTATCAGATATTGTTCTTTGCACAGTAGAATTCTCTTTCAATACATAAAGATTATTGCCTTTGATAATACATCAACATTTGCTGAACCCAAACCCGTAAATAATGGCATGTGATAATCTCCTAGCCAAGCAGCAACAGAGGCATATTCAACATATTGTGAATCAGCAATAAGTCAAACCAGTCATGTAACTCGCATAAGCAAAGAAGACAATAGAGTATGCAATACCCAAGTACAAAGTTTCATTCAAGTCTGTCTTTTGAAAATCTTAAGGTGTCACCAAGACAATGGCTTCCTTACCATCAACATGAGGTGCTCTTATTATTCCAACAGTGTTGACACCATAAGACGAACAACTCAAGTTCTCTGTAACTACCCCAGAATCAGGGCTAGAAAAGAAATCCAGCGGATGAAAATGACCCATACGTGAATAGAAATGTGGTAACTAACTTCAGCACCCAAGTCTGATATACATGTCACCAGGACCCTTTGACTTTCTCTGCAAATTAACCAAAAAAAAAAAAAGAAAAGAAAGATAAACATAAATAAGATAAGAATCTCTCTCCTTTAATTCTGCTACATTTTTTGCAGACAAAAGCAAGAAGAGTACTATAAGCCCCAAAATAACAAACCAAATATAGGAGATGCCATGAAAAAGAATTAAACAAGATGCATCAGATAAACAGCAGGTGAAGTGAAGCAAATGACTCCATGATGTCTAAAAAAAAGTACTATCAAATTTTGCACAGAAGCAAAATAAATAAATAAAAACTTGTGCTTAGCTAATCCAACAAAATATCAAGATTATCTAATGTAACTCTAGCCACTTTGATGTAGCTAAGCCTGGGAATAGCAAAAATGGAAACTTGTAAAAATTCCTTACAAGAAAGGTAACAGGCCTATCTTATTTCTACTACAAAGAAGCTAATGTCTTTTTACAATTATTATCATATGCATAAATACTTACCTGCACATCAGACTTCGGATTATAAACAACGTAATCCATATACCATTTTGACACTGTCAAGAGGTGGATACTTGTAACCATTCTTTCACCAGATACATAGATAAAGAACCTATCTCTGTTCTACTTTGGACCAGCTCATTAATTAACCAAAGAACGGTTACACATCCTCTTATAAAGTGATGTTTGCATCCCCAAGAGGACACCCTTTCAGTAAAGGCTTAAGCCCCTAGCAAAGAGGTATCAGGTTTTGAATCCCAATGATGGGATTTGGGTATTTATGGGAGGGGAGAAAGCTATCAAATAGACCAAAAAAAGTCATCTTTGATGATCCGCGGCCCCAAAATATCGTCCAAGAGTTATCAGCATACACATAAACACTTGCACACATGTTCAAATTTCAGATAATTAGAATGAACAAGTATTCCAGCTACCAAATTTAACAGTGTCACAAAGGGATGGGATCTGTGCTTTAGGATGCAAGTGCTTATGTTATCCAAATAATGACAATGTGGCAAGAAGAGCAAATAACACCAAAACAAGAAAAAGAATACTAGTGCAGATATACATACATGGCCAAGTCCTGGGGACCAAACTTGAAGCTAGATAAGTCGTTGACCAATCTATCAGTCAGAGAAATGTCGTGATTAGAGATCATGGAACTTGCGAAACCAGGCATGAGGGCATTTCCTTAAATGTAAGTGTTCTTGGAGAGTACTGGTAGTAGCAATAAAGCTAAAACCCCAGCCGTACAACATATAGCACTGAAAATCAATCCCCAACCATAAGAACAAGAATAAATCATCTATAAGCGACAAAGATTCAAACTTCAGGGGTTTTGAAATGAGAAATTACCTAAAGAAAATGCTATAAGATATGAGGAAGATGCCCCGCTGCACGATTGGTCTCTGCTTCGTCTTGGGCGTCTCATTTTCTGTCTCTGCCATGGTTGATCAGGCAAGTACAGGTTTGCTTTTAACGTCAAATTGGTTCCAAAGTTGCAGGCTTTTATTTTTTTTCCTTTAATTTTTGAGGAAACAAAAGTTGAAGCGCATACATGTCTGACTGTTGGATAGACATACCAACATTCGTTTTTCTTTGACTTTAGGGCGTGGCATGAATTTATCGTTGAAAGAAATGACATCGGTTTTGGTGCAATTACATAATTATGAAAAAGTTCAAAGCACTACAAGAACACAAAAGCACAATCAGAAATGGAGATGGAGGTATTTTGTAAAACAAGGGAAAGTCAACTAAAAAAGTTGCCGATGACAGTCCACTACAGTCACAAAAAGGCTCCCTTCAGAAGGCTTGCGAGTATCATATCAAGATATTTACTCAAGAATGCTGTAGCTGAGACAAGTATCATATCAAGATTTAAAGGCTTTGGTTTACTTTCTTTTTTAAAAATAAAAAATAACAGTTTGATAGCAAATATGATAGCCATTGCAACACAAAATGCCCATCATACGATGAACTTTTCCTTGTCCAGCATGTAGATATTTCATGTTAGAAGTTTCTGACAGTTCATTATGTAGATCATAAAACAGCAAGGAAGAATGTTGCAATTATTAGTTTATTCTATCAAAACAGGATTCAAAACCTATAAGAAGTTTAATAAGCTAGATGAGATGCAATCAATAGCCAGTATGGAAATTGTTACTGTAACTAAACAAGCATCATTTCTCTTATCCCTGTATTTCTTTTTTCCTTTGGAGACTGAGTACATTGATATACACAATAAAAACAGTTTCAACCACAATAGTAAAATATTTGGAAGCAAAATACACAATTCAGATAAGGAATAAATTAATCATACCAAACACCCTGTTATCACTGATCTAATACACACATATCGGTAGGCAGGAGATGAAATCCTCCCTTTGAAGGACTCAGGGGTTAATGTGGTGACATCCTTTAAGGGGGAATCAAATTAGCTAAGAACAAAGAGTGTTCAAATTAATTTCAATAACTTAGTTATGAAAAGAGCAAGATGCAGTTCTTCTCAACAAAAGCTGTAATCAATTCATTATAACTTATAAATGATAACTGAGACAATTCCTTTGTCACCAGCAGATAACTTATAAATGATAACTGAGACAATTCTTTTGTCACCAGCACAAACCATAGAAGCCAAATTCAATACCAAAACCTCCATTTAATATCCAATTCATAATATGTTCACAAGAAACATCGAAAGATCCTCAAAGAAGCAGCTAATTGCGCAACTATAGCGTGATCTTAGGGAATAAAACATAATCAAGGCAATAATTATGCATCTATTCATGCATGAAAGATTGTTGAAGTCCAATAGCCAAGATTTTGCTACAGACTACATAGAAATTGCTCGAATCAATCCTTGTAACCAAACTACTCGGATCCTAATGATCCATAATGAATTGACTACCAAAGCTGAATTAAAATATGTTATATTGTAGAAAGATAGGAAAGAGCAAATAATACCAGAAAGCAGTGAAATTGAAGAAGGTAGAAGCTATTCCATGAAGAAATCTGCTTTGGGGCTGCTGTCGAGAGGGAGAGGGAGAGTGGGAGTAGGGGGATCGGTTCATAGCTTTTTTTTTTTTTTTTATGTAGTCAACACGGCGCCGTTGCACAGTTTTTGAAGTATTAAAAAAATAAAAACGGGGGATGTGTGGCTTCGTCTTCTTCAGCCCCCTACCCCACTCTCCTCTACGTCGGCCAAAGCAGCAGAGTTACTGCCTGCCCGCCCATTTTCAGAGGCTTCAGCCCATGACAACCCCTTTAGTTCCGCCAGGCAAAGCAACACCGATGACGTCTTGTTGCATATCTGCTGAGGTTGTCACCGTGTTGTTCTCGCTGATCAACAGTTTTCTTGAGTAGTCTCGTTCAAATCCAAAAAAAGATTTAACTATATAAATTGAACCAAAATTGTTGTTGGAATATGTTTGAGTATAGTTTGGATCTTGATAACGAGTACAGGGCTGTTAAGAATCAGCGCTAGACTCGTTATCAAGATCCAAACTATACTCAAACATATTTCAACAACGATCTTAGTTTAATTTGTATAGTTTAATTTTTTTTGGTTTGAAGAGAGACTCAACAAGATAACTGTTAGATGAGCGAGAACAATGCGTAACAATATCAGTAGATATGCAACAAGACATCATCGTGTTTCAATAAGAAGAACAAGAGACTATTCAACAAAACTGCAACAACAACATCAACAGATATGTAAGAAGCCTAAACTACTTATGATTAAGATCTATGGTTTCTTTGTTGGTGATGATGATCCTATGGTTTGTTTGTTGGCGATGATGCAAATTTTACTTTTTCCATTGATGATCTTATTTGTGATCTAGACAGTGCTTACAATTGTTATGTTGCATGAGCGCAGGACATTCAATTTTTTTTTAATGTAGAATTGAATTATATAAATTGAATACAAAAGTTAATTTCAAAATTTCAGTATGCATAATGAAGAGCAATTTCAACCTCCCTTTAAACAATTTTCTTTAGTATTTCGAAGTTAGTTTAATCCATATTTGTTCTTGATGGCTTCATTTTCATTGACCTCAGCAGCACTACAACTGTTCTTCAAGTCATGCTCCCAAGCGTGCTTTTGTGCCAGAATTCTGGCATGTTCAAATTCATTTGACCTTTGTTTAAGTATGGTTTGCTCCTGAATATTGATAGCAAATTAGAAGTGCATTTGTTTTGTAACTAAATACCCTAAGTACCTAGTCATTGATTCACATCGTCAGGGTTAACATTGTTATAAATGAATTCTACTGACAAAGACCCAATGTTTCTCTGTGCATTATAAACAGCATGTGAAATTTCATTGTATAGGTTTTTGCGATGTTTTTAGCAGGAGTGTCTGCATGGACACTTATCAACTGAGCAACTCACAAAGTATATATTGGTCGATAATATAACATCATTGCTTGTGGCCATTGGAGCAAGTGAAAAAGTTTTTCATTTGATGCAACTCTCACCTAGTGACCAATTCTTATCCAAGGGTAGGCAGTCTGTTCATATTTTGAAGTGGCTCAAGGCAGATTTGCACAACTACTATTCAGTTGTACAATTCTTTGTAATGCTTTTCAAGGTCTAGAGTCATTTTGTGGAATGTTCTGGATTACCCTTTTACCATTTCAGATACTTGAAATTGCTTTAAAACAAGGAGCGTTTTATGTGATTCTGGTAAATTCCTATGTATGCTATACAAAGGATACTGAACAGACCAATTGACTCCTGATAAATTTGGGTTTGGTTTGAATGGAAGCTTCTTGACCATTAGTCGTACATCTTGTTTTTATATTTTTTTTTCATTTACTCTTATTTCAGGTTAGAGATTTAATTTCAATGTCGATTTTGATCTCGTCAATCTTGATTTGAAATCTGAAAAATTTTTCCAAATAACTTTCTGTTTTTTTGTTTAAATTCTAGTAACATTCATGTTCTCTTCCATTTTTTACGGGTATGAAATTGCAGAGGCTGAAAGGAGAAGTCCATTTTGTAGATGTATCTTTTCACTATCCTTCAAAGCTGACAGTAAGTATCATGTCCTGTGAAGTTAGAATGCTTGGATTTTGTTCTGTTTCTCTGTTGCATTCTGTAAAGTTATTTGTGTGATTAAATGAAATCAAGCTAAGTGAATTAGCAAACAATATAAATACAAGCTGAATTATTGAGTGGAATTTACGGCTGTACAATATTGTTAAAAATATCAGTATTCCATAGTATAAGTTTGGGCCTTCTTGTGTGTTGCTTGGTCTTACATGTTTCTAAGGGTGGGGAAGCCCTTGTTCTCAAAGTTCTTCTTCTACTTGAACAGGTACCCATGCTACAACACTTTCACCTTTCTGTAAAAGCAAATGAAGTACAGGGGTAATAATATGTATTATTCATCAATTAATTTTATGATGCTGGTGTAAAGTTACAATAATTTACTGTTTCAATCATAATTTCATAGGCTGAACTCAGTGGTAGTTGAAAAACAACACTAGTTAATCTCTTGTTTCGCATTTACAAGCCAATTAATGATCAGGTAAACTACATGGATGCGTTCATCTTACCCTAAAATCATTAAATAAAATAACTACATGAAACTGACGTTCAATTTTTGTATGCTTGAAAACGCTTTGACTTTCATTCAATGAAAGATATAGAGGATACACTTCCAACCTTTTTTTTGTCTCAAAAAGTGATCTAAATGTGGCATCAAGAAGTTGTTCTTCTTGAAAGCTTTAAATGGGCATAAGTATGTATACTTTAGTACAGAAAGGTGTCCACCTTGGTTTTCAGCTGTAAATGTTCTGCTTTGGGATGATTCTTGTTCTGGAATTGTTGCATAATTTATACTCATCAAAACACAAACAAAATCTAATAGTACTTTTGATCTTTAAAATGAAAATACTTCAATGATATTGGTTACACATATGTAGAAATGGAAGGATATACAGTGAAATGTGGCACTGGTTGTTGTGCTTCTTGAAAGCTTTAAATGGGTATGCTGCTATTGTTCATAAATTTTAGTAGAGAAAGATGTTCACTTTGGTTTTCAGCAGTATTTACAAGTAATGTTCTGCTTTAGGTTGATAATTTGTCAAGTCAAACATTACATAAGGATGCCATCAAGACATTGAACTGGAAGACGTAGAATGTGCAGCAAGGCTAGCTTATGCTCATAAATTCATTTCATCTTTGGCTGATGGTTACAAAACAATTGTTGATGGTGATTTGCTTGAGCAGAAGCAGTGAATTGCTATTGCTAGAGCCATCCTCAGAGACCCTGTAATTCTAGTTCTTGATGAAGCTACCAGTGCTCTTGATCCAGAAAGTGAACATTATATCAAGGTAACTTTCATATCACCTAGGAAAATTAATAATATGTGAAGTTATGTGCTTGTTTGGTAAGAAGCTCTTTTCTAACTGGAGAGAATTAACAATATATGGAATTAAGATGACAGTGCAGTCCTTCTGATACATTTTTTGCTGTTTACATGTTAAGGGGATTCTTCATGCGTTAAAAAATGAAGAAAGTCAAAGAGAACTGTTATTGTTATAGCACATAGGTCTTTCCTCTCCTTACGTGTCTTTCTTCTGCTCAAGTTGCGGGATCATTTCTTAACCAAGACCAAATTTTGCAGGCTTTCAATTACACAAGCTGCTGATAGGGTCATTGTAATGGATGGTGGTCGAATTGTAGAGGTACTCATCTACATTTAGATACTGTATTCTGGCATAGCATAGATGAAAGTTTTTTAAAACCTAACTGGTTTCTAGTTTGGTTGTTCTGATAAAAATATAGAGCACTATATTTATAATATTTAGATCAATTTAGATCTAATTAAACATAGGATATGTTGGACACATTAGAATACTTAGTGAGATATGTTCCATAGTATCTATGTTATCATTATGAAAATAAAAATACATTTATAATATTTAAAAAATAAAAAATAATTTAAAAATTCAATTTAGATCTAACTAAATCTCTTGGTGATCTGATTTTCAATTTTACGATTTGATTTTCAAAACATTGGATGATGTGCTTTATTTCTTTTTGGCCTTTCTTTCTTTGGTTTTTGTTCCCCTCTCTGTTCTCATTTCTTTCTTTTTCCCTCCAAACTCTATATTTTCTCATTGTACTGTATCTATTTCTCATCCTAAGCCTTGTCATATCTTTGCTTCAGGTTGTATTTGCTTTTTGGTAGACAGCTTTCCATAAGTTCCCATGACTATTTTAGAGAAGTGCATACAGGATAATGTGGGAGATGTCATCACTAGTCATCAAGGTAAGGCCACTGGCTTCCTGCCGTCCTATTGCCACCAAAAACTGGTGGAGATATGCTTAAGAAAGTATTGGGGCTAATATATACTATATATGGACATAGCTAAAGTTTTCCCTCTTAGTATTTGTCTGAGAATCCGTTAGTGTTAGTGCCCTTTATAACATGAATCCACATGTATATGACTTCATTGATAATTACTGTGCTTGTAGATGGCTAACCACAGAGAACTTTTACTCAAAGAGGGGTTGTATTCACTGTTAATCAAACAAGAAACGGACTATTTGGCTTGATTTAACTGTTTGTTCATGGATTTGTCTTCAAACCCAGATTGCCTATAATCTTTGAACACCATGATGACTTCATGAAAGAAATAAGATGTTTTTGATCAGTGGAAAAATCAGTTCCTTATTGAATCTCTTTCATACACAATTGATAATTAATACCAGTAGCCCGTTAAGCTACATAGGGAAGGAAATTATTGCATAATATCCCATGTTTCTCCCTTAAACATTAATATTGGAAAATATATTTAATCTGAAACATGAACTACAATTGATCAAAAAAAAAAAAACGTGAACTACAAAGTTATTACAACAATATCAGCAATATATATCGTAATGGTATACCAGATACGAGAAAACAGAATGGGAGTTAAAGATCAAAGATGTCAAAGTTGCTCGAGGGCTTCGGTGGAGAAATCTCCCGGCTGAGGAACTTGCTGGTGAGGAAGGCGTTTTACTTGTGCTTCCTCATTTCTTCCTTCATTGCTTATTGCTTTCTTCTTGTCTTTCTCCTCCATAACTGATGGTTCTTCCTCATCTACCACACCCTTAACTCCCTTGCGCTCTAGGGAGACATCTTGTTTCTTCTCCTTCTTCTCTTCCATGCCCACAGCTGTAACTACCCTTTGTTTCTTAAAAAGCGAGAGACAACGACGAAGCCAGTGCACGCATGTCAATAGCCCATGCGAGTAATAATGCCACGCGCTTCATGCATGCTCTTCCCTCCGTCCAACTCAAATAATTTACGTTTTGCGTGATTGCAATTTAATATATTATTTAAAACATTTTTAAATATTAATAATAGTTATTTTTAGTTTCATATTTTTATTATTTATTTTATAATTTTACATGATTTTTATTTTTATTTATAATTATTTTAATTAGATAATTTTATATGAAAATTTTAATTATTTGTATGTTAAACTGTTAGTTTTATAAATGTCAATTTTTTTTTATCTTTAATAGATAATTAACTGATAAATGATAATTACTCATTTAAAATTAAATTTGATATTATAATTAATTGTATTTATTACTTATAATAATTTTTTTATATTTATATTTATTTTTATTTTCGGAACAGAAGGAAAATTTATAAATGTGTATACAAAGATAAGCATGTATAAATAGGTCACCAACTCCATATAGAATATCAAAATTAAAGAGAAAATTAATAGAAACGTTAGCATGAGAAAAGCAGGTAGGGTTTAATCAATGGATAAAACTCAGACATAGTACATCAAAAATTGAGTAAATCATGAGGAAATAACTTGACCATCTATTAGGTCAACTCAATCATTTTCAATTTTGTTATAATCAGCAAAATTCCAAATTAAAGAAATCATCATAAAAATTAGTTTAGAGATGAGAGATGTATCTTTCAGTTAACAATGATAGAAATAATGACTCTAGAGATATTCTTAAAAGAAAATATAGATGCCTGAGAAAAAAAAAAGATAAATAATTAAAAATTACATGATGCACCGCTCAATTAGTATGTGAAATAGTTGTTTACACTGAATATAGATAGACTTAGTTGCCTACCTACTTCAAAATGCAATGGATATTATAGTATTTATATTACAATATTGTAATTAATAATATTATTGTAGTTTTCAACATTGCTAGAGATGGAGTTAAAGGGACCCGAATGATCAAAGATGAAAATGGATTCACCAACTGTTAATGAATGTATAGGATTTTTGGTGTTGTATGAGTTGTAATTGTCCTTGTTTGCTACCCAGATTGAGTCAGATTCTTTCTGCTTAAAAACTGCACATACGAATAGTAAAAAAAAAAAAAAAACACTCGACATCAAATTAGTAATAATTAAGTAGCTGATTTATGAGTATAATTATTTTTAAAAGTCAATATTCTAAAAAGTTAAAAAAAAAAGTTGTTGTTATAACAGTAACTTAGTAGTATTATGAGCTTCAATTAGTAGTATTATGTTGGGTTATTTTTAATCTGAATGGACCACTATTATTTTACCAATAAAAGATAACTCAAGTTAGTAGTAATATTATAGACTTCAATTAATATTATGTTGAGTTATTTTCTATATGAAAGGGTCAGTGTTATTTTACCAGCTCAAAGCTATAATATTATGGGTCACCATTATTGTATCCATAAAAAATAGACAATGGATTTTTATGGGCTTAAATTAGTAATATTATTTACAGTTATTTGACCTCTAAATGAATCTAATATGTTTTGATTTCTTTTTGGAATAAGGAATATATTATTGTCTCATATTTGGCTCGATGAACATATAAGCATTTAATGTAAATTTTAAGACAATTAACTGTCAAAATTATTTATTATAATTATTTAAGTCCCTATTCAAACAGAGAGAGTTAATGGTTGCTTCTCTGAGAAGGTTTTAACAATAACAAATGTTCCAACGGTAACATTAGGCCATCTTTCCTATTAAATAACAGTGGTTTCCCTCTTAGCTGCCTTGCCTTGTTCTTGCATAATTGAAACCGTAAAATTTGCAATTCACAATTGGCACAAGGAAGTGGTAATCGATAGCGTCTTCTTCATCATCAACAACAAGCTCGGTTAGGAGAACAAATAAGGAAATTGACTACAATGGACCTCATACGTATTGTAAATGTCAAAATAAGGGAGTTCAGGCGAAGGCTGTTAGATGGACACCATGAACAAATAATAATTCTGCGTGTAGATTTTACTGTTGCCTTAGTTATAAAGTAAGTATGGATTGATTATTTTTGGAGTTAGTTGTAGCATTAGGTTAATTAAATATAAGTTATACTTTTTTTGGTTGCAATTACAGGTGAATTGTTGTGGGAATTTTAAATGGCATGATAGCGTTGTTATAGATAGGGTTTGGGATTTATTGAATGAGCTAAAAGTTGAGAGAAAATTACTATTAGCTGAGAATAAGTATTAAAGATAAGCACAAAAGAGGTGCTGACAAGTAGTGAAATTGCAAGTGAGATGAGTGGTCGATTGAATTTAAGAGGATGAAGAATTCTCATATGGCATAGACAAAGAAGTTAAAAAAGAAAATGATGAATGGATATGTTCTTGCACTAGTTTCTTGGATTATATTATTGGTTTTAGTATTGTTTTAGGTTAGTGATAGTCATTATTTTAGTTATGAGGTTGTAAGTTTAATTCTATTTTAGGTTTTATGGAAGTTTTTAGTTATAATGGCTATGGAGTTGGAATGGCTATAAAAAGACCAATGTAATGTTTATTATGTTAATGGAAGTTTGATTCTAATGGCATTGATTTGAAAGTTGTCGTTAATTTGAAATTTGTTTATCCCTTTAGCTAAAATATAATGTTTATTTTATTATGCTTGCTTATCATTTTAGCTTAATTGAATCATAAAATGAACAAGATAAAAATACATAGATTGAATCATAATTGAATAACATTAGTTTTATGATATCAACAATAAAAAAGGCATTGATTTTAGTTACATTGAATCATAACCTAAACAAGGTAATTAGCAAAACTATGTGTTGATAATTTCAGCAGTAATAAATGTTTTTCAGTTTAGCTTAATTGAATCTTGATTAAAGCATACCTTGGACAAGGTAATTAGCAAAATAACATACTTATTATTTCAACAATAACAAATATCGTGGAAATGAATTACAACAGAAATTATGATAACTTCAAGTAATTTATAGTTCTTTTTGCCAAATTGTGATTTGTAGTTTTTGAGGAACTTGCATATAAAAGCATTATTCTATATGCATAAAATTATCAACAAAATTATGGTAATCCCTATTCAAAGCTACTGAGCTTATGTTGTTGCAAAACCACTTACATTAGTTTTAGTTTGTCTTTGTCTAAACCTCATTTGATCTCTTTGTGTTTGTAGTTGCTTAGCTAAAACTATAAGAGCTCCCATCCACTGTAGACCTGGAGGCTGGAATGTCAAGTCAGGTGGTGTTATCACTCTTGAGCCATCTCCAGCAAACTTAATTGTCCTTGTGAGGTTTTTTATAGGTGTTTTGTGTCTTATCCTTCTTAATTGTCTTTCATTAGATATGGAAAACCTTGTCTAGGTATCAGGATTAACAACAAGGTGGGAAGATCCTTTGGTAATAGCAATTTTACTTTCCATTCCAGGCTGTAAAACAAAATACACATAAACACATAAGGAACTCACATTTAAATAAAAGAAAACAACATTGATATCTAAATAAGAATTCACTTATATTAAGTATTGAACTTCTAGCATTCAGATTAACACAACACCTATATCCAACTGGTCTTGTCAATCTACTTGCATTAGAATTGCTTCTCTGAAAGGTTGAGTATGAAACAGGTTGTTCTTTAAGTGTAGGAGCTCCTTCATGACTTATTATAAGTGTAGTTCTTCCATGGCTTGTTGCAGATGTAGCTCCTTTATGGCTGATTGTAGGTGTAGCTCCTCAAGGTCTTGGTTGGTGTAGCTCCTGTGTCTCTAACCTGCTGCTTAACATTCCTTACTTGTTATTGAGTGTTTTCAGTAGGTGGCACCTATTAGTTATAACATAATTCAATTGCCATAACATGTCATTCATATATAATAATGCAAAACAAAAAAAATTAAACCAATACAAACTTCATTGCCCTTGTTTGGACAGTTAATTTTGTTATGACCTTCACATCTACAAATCCCACAACTTTGTTTTTTTCTTTCTTTGATAATTTGCCAACTATGTTAGGCTTATTAAAAGCCATAATTTTCTTTTTCTTTTGGTCTGCTAGCTAACTCTGGCATTGGTAGAGGATCAGTTGATTGAAATTCCTCACACCTCATGTATTTCTTACTTAGAACATATTGTATAGGATACTAATAACTTTTGAGATAAGTTGAGTGATGATATCACTTACTCATAACTAATAAGGGATCAATCTTAGAGTGGTATAAAACACAAATGACATGCTCACATGGGATTTCGGTGAGATCCTATGCCCTACATATGCACTGATGCATGTCCAACATAAATGTGTACTTGTCCTCACCTTCCCTTATTTCATACCCAAAATCACTGTTGAAGATCACTTTTCATCCAAAGGAATTATCCTTGTTGTCTTATAACATCTCCATTTCTTTTGGACTCCAATCATTTACCTATTTATTAGCTAACTTTTTGTTATCCTTGATTTTGTTCATAGTCTGCAATTTGATATCTTTAAGCATGCTAATAATAGGCTTGTGCCTAGCTTCCAATATTTAAGAGTTAACAAACTTTGTAATATTATTGTCCATCATGTGAAACTTGCACCTACTACTAAAGTAGGCTTCACACCAATATGGGGGGTTGTATTTCATCAAATTTTCAACTATTATTTTGTTGAGATGTTAAAATCTAGTATATTAATAGGTCAAATATATATATCAACATAAATTAGAACATATATACATTAAACCACAACATTACTAACCTCACTTAATTTCTTCAAATTATTTTTAAATTCTTCATCAAATGTGCTCCAAGCACATATTTAGAACTTCTTCTTCAACTCACTTCCTCTCCACTTTTTGCTTCAGTCGACATATATATGCTTAGCACTAGGGGTGAGCAAAACCGAACCGAAACCGAAAAACCGAACCGAACCGAGTGAATTTGGTCTATTTGGTTCGGTTTTAAAGTAAATTAGGTTCGGTTCGGTTTAAAAAAAATAAAAAAATTCGGTTTTCGGTTCGGTTCGGTTTAAATTTAAGAAAACCGAATAGACAGAACAAACCGAATAAACCGAATTTGTGAGATTTTTTTTAATTTTTTTTTAATTTGAGTTTAAAAAACTAAAAATAAATTATTTTATATAAGATAAAAAAAGCCCAACAACCCATTAAGCCCAAAACCGAAAACCGAACTGAACCAAACTGATTTTTTTCGGTTCGGTTTGCTTCGGTTTATCTTAATTTTCGGTTCGATTCGATTTGAATTTAAACTAAATTCGGTCTATTCGGTTTTCATAAATTCGGTTCGGTTTGAACCGAACCGACCGAATGCTCAGCCCTAATTATGGCATGCAAATGTTTCTTGCCAATGAAAGATTTCGACAATATACTTGTAAAAGTGAGTTTGAGTATCATTTTATGGTGGATTTTGTAAAAATAATTTAAATAAAACTGGGATGAAATAATATAATGTCCAAATTGATTATAAGAAGATTTTTTTTTTATCTTCTTTATGTATTTGAAATATGGTTTAATTTTTTTTTTTAATTATTTCATTGTTGTTGAAGAAGATAGATTTTCCATTGGTAATATTCTCACAATGCTATATATTTCTTTCATTTACAACATTCATTTGCTGATCATTTACGGAATCATTCAAATTTAACGAAAGTAGGACTATATTTTATATTACGTATGCGGTTGACGTTTCTATTATTAATAATTAATTTAGAGGTAAAAATTTGTAAATATTTTATTTTTTAATTGATATAAATTTATAATATGCATTTTATAAGTAAACAATAAATTTTTTAAAAAATTATTTTTTAAAGATTTTGTTAAAAACAAAAAGTAGATAAAAAGAAAACTTACTATATTGAATGTATATCTGCAACTTATAAATCCAATTAATGATACCATTGACACCTAAAATTAGATTTTTATAATAGTAATGCCAAATATACTTTATAATTCAATGTAAAATTTTAAAATTTAATTTGAATAGCCAAAAAAGTTTGTTGATTTTTTAACTTTTAAATATATCAAGTTGACCTCAGATTTTTTAAACTATCCAATAAAAAATTTAGAATATATTTAGTCTTGATATTGGTAATAGCTGAGTAAAAAAATTATTTTGTTGATGGAACATACATTTTTTAATAGAAATTTTATAAGTAAAAAATTGATTTAAAAAATTAATATTTAAAATATTATTAATAAATAATTTTTATAAATAAATAAAATGTTTTTGAAATATAAAAAATATTCATATCTAACGAAAAAAAAAAAAAATTCAAAATAGCAATGCGGAGCGTACTCTTATTTAGGTGTGACGATAAAAATTTGCTGCTCGCGAGCCGCAGGAATTTTCCACACACGTGCGGAAACGCTTACTGCGGTGTTGAGTTCACTAACTGCCAAACTACGATCACTATCAAATGCAAAGCATCATCCCTTACAGAATACCACAATGTTGTGTCTTAGAGCCGCCCGTTCACTCTTTTCTCCACCACTCTCCCTTACTTTCTCAACATCCAAACACACTGTCTACTCCTTCAAAGCCTCTAAATCTCCGCCTAAAATGTCAACCTCCACAACAACCGTCGAACACATCGTCCTCTTTAAAGTCAAAGACAACACCGACCCCACCAAAGTTAATGCCCTAGCCAATTCCCTCAACGCCCTCGTCTCCCTCGACCCGGTCCTCCATCTCACCGCGGGCCCTATCCACCACACCAAATCCTCCCCTATCCCTTTCACTCACATGCTCCACAGCCGCTACTCTTCTAAAGAAAATCTGGCCGCCTACTCCGCCCACCCTAGCCACGTGTCCGCCGTCAAGGAGTCGGTTCTTCCGATCTGCGATGACATCATGGCCGTCGATTGGGTCGCTGACGATCTCCACGGCCCCGTGGTCCCCACCCCGGGGTCTGCGATAAGGGTGACATTTTTGAAGTTGAAGGAGGGGTTGGAGGAAGGTGTGAAAGGTGAGATTTTGGAGGTTATTAGAGGGATTAAGGGGAGTTTTGGAGGAATTGAGCAGATTACTTGTGGTGAGAATTTTTCTCCTGCCAGAGCTAAAGGTTACTCGATTGCTTCGCTTGCGGTGTTTACGTCGGTGGGTGAGATAGAGGCCGTGGACGCCAAGGAGGAGATTGTGAATTTGCAGAAAGAGAAGGTTAGGGATTATTTGGATGGTATTATTGTTGTTGACTATGTTGTGCCGTCCCCGCAGTCTGCTGCAAATCTTTAATCTTTTGCCTTGATTGTGAATTTGCAGAAAGACTGATTTGCTTTATAATTGATTTTACGATTTGGATTATTTTAGTTCTCTGTCTATGCATGCTCATTTTATTGTGCTTCACCATTTCGTGCTGGATTGCTTTGGGTGATTATACACTTTCTTATGGATGAGGTTGGCTAAGACATTACTAGGCAAATATTGCTATTGTTTTGAATGGATTGAACTGATAATTTTATTTTGTTAAATTATTTTCATTTTGGCTTTGAAATTCATTAGAAGTTCTCTGTGGTGCATTGGCAGTCAGTTCCTCATGTTCAATTCTGAGAGCTTGATATGACTTTTTTTTAAAGCACATTTAAATATTATTTGACTACGTAATGCATTTGTTAAACCTTGGGAAATAAGGATACATTTACCCTTTGATGATTTGAGGATTGGAGACTTGTAGGAAGCAAAAGAATTGTTGGTTATATTAGCTCATTTCAATATGCCACGTTGGAAAAATAACAAAAGGAATGAAAGATTTTTTGTTATAAATAAAGTCTTAATTTCTTAAGTTTTATCATCTCAAAAATTGTTTACTTATCTCTTAGGCAATTTTTGATATTTCTCCATCTTTTATAATATTTCATTTTGTAGTTTTTTTTCTTAGTGAAATATAATTTTGGTAATGTTCGATGAAGTAGGCATAATTGGCTGAATCTCGTTAAATTCTGGTATTTTTTTATTTGTCTTTATTTTTCAATAGCTAATTTGTAGGGTATAGTTGTAGTGATATATTGTGTTGTTAAATTACTATTACCCTTATTCCACGACAATTGGTGTCAAAGTCAAAGATTATTCTTAGTATGTTCTATGGTTGTAGTTTAATTTGATCTTCCACATAAAAAAAGATTTCCTAGGGCTAGTTGTATTACACTTTGAAGACTATTGGAGAATTTTGTAATCGAAATGGAAAGCTCTTAAAAAATATCCACACCTACTACGTCGACAGTTTCATCACAGTCCATCTGGAAAAAAACTGTTGTAGCATATTCAAAATTGGTGGGAGAAATCTTTGATGACAGACTATTTCTGTATGTGGCAAAGTGGGGTTCTAGACGCTCTTTTTCAGCAAGGTCTAGATATTGCCATTGAAGATGAGAAACCGAATAATGTTGAAAAGAAAGATTGGAAGATAATCAATTGATTGATATGTGGTACAATTTGATCATGCCTTTCTAAAGAGCAAAGGTATGCATTCTTAAAAGAAATATCTGCAAGTAATTTATTGAAAGTACTAGAAGAAAAATTTTTGAAGAATAGCAGCCAAAATAAGCTTCACATGAAGATAAGTCTGTTTCGCTTCACTTATGTATTGAGTACCACAATAAATGATCACGTTACCAGTTTTAATCCACTGGTTATTGATTTGGTGAATGTAGATGAGACATTTAAAGATGAAGATCTAGTTCTGATGTTGCTAGGTTCACTTCCTAAAAAGTTTGAGTTTCTTGAAACTAATTTGTTTCATTGAAAGGTTGTTGTATCTCTTAAAGAAGTATGTGTTGCCTTATACAGTTATGAACTAAGAAAGAATGATAAGAAGGTTAGTTCTAGCGGAGATGCAAAAACTTTGGTAATCAGAGGCCGTTCGCAGAATCAAAGTATCAAAAAGAATGGGAGATCAAAGTTAAGGTCCAAGTTGAGCAAAGATGAGTGTGCCTTTTGTTAAGAAAAGGGGCACTGGAAGAAGGATTGTCCAAAACTGAGAAATAAGGGCAAACCCAATAAAGGAAAAGTTATAGCAGAATCAAGTGTTGCTGAGATTGATGATGTAGTGTCAGGTTATTCACTTGTTATATCATCAAATGACTCTTATGATGTATGACTAATAAATTCAGTATGTAACTATCATATGTGTCCTAACAAAAAATGGTTCTTTTATTTTAAAGATTAAAAATGATGGAGTTGTCTACGCAACAAATAACATCCATTTGACAACATATGAGATTGGTTCAATTCGCTTGAGAAATGATGATGAATCAATGATCACCCTAACAGATGTTCATTATGTGCTAGAATCAAGCAAAAATCTCATCTCTGTCGGGACCCTAAACTCAAAAGGGTTTGAGGTGAAAGTGGAAAATGGAGTGATAAAGATTATTTCTGGTGCACATGTGATATTGAAGGGAATTTGAAAAAACAACAAACTGTATCACTATCTGGGCATAGAGATAGCAACAACAACAACTTCTATAGATGATCGAGAGTTAGAAGCAACCAAGTTATGACCTATGTGCTTGGGGCATGTTGGAGAAAAATCCTTGAATTTGCTTGCTAAGCAATCATTGTTGGAAGGAGTGCAAACTTGTAAATTAGACTTTTGTGAACATTGCATTAAAGGAAAGCAGACAAAGGTCAAATTTAGGATAGCAATCCATAATATTGAAGGTCTCTTGGATTATGTTCACTCTGATGTTTGGATTCTCTCAAAACTAGTTCTTTGGGAGGGAAACACTATTATGTGATCTTTGTTGATGATTTTTCTTGAAGAGTATTGGTGTATGCAATGCAAACAAAAGATGAAGTGTTATGAGTTTTCCTTAAATGAAAAAAGATGGTGGAAACTCCGACAGACAAAAGAATCAAACGTCTTTGAACAAACAATGGTGGAAAATATAAAAACGATCTATTTGAAAAAATTTGTAAAAATAAAGACATTGTCAAACACTTTACTGTCAAATCTACCCTACAACAAAATGGTGTGACAAAACGTATGAATCAAATATTATTGAAAAAAGTTCGATGTATGTTATCCAATGCTAGGTTAGGTAAAAAATTTTGGGCTGAGGCTATAACATATGCGTGCCACATCATTAATCGCTTACCATCTACTGCTATTGATGAAAATACACCATTAGAGAAATGGTTTGGAAACCTGCTACAAATTATGATTCCTTGCATGTATTTGGTTCCACTGCATACTACCATCTTAAGGAGTCAAAGTTGATCCAAGAGAAAAAAAAAACATTATTCATGGGAATCATCTCTGACATAAAATGCTATCGTCTATAGTGTCTATTGACATGACAATCCTCTACTTTTCTTCTTCTGAACTTTGGATTGTTTCAGTAAAAGTGGTAAGAATGTCATTTGCTACAACTGGAGATGCATGAGACACCATATCAATATAGTGACCAAACAATCCTGTCGACTTCTTATAAGTCACATATCAGCAAAGCGGCCAGATATTCTATGCACTCTCTCTGACCTTCTAGATGTACTTGGTTCAAGTTGCTGAGGAAGTCCTTGAACTCCTTTTTGAGAATTTCCTTCTACTGTAGGATGGGTCTCAACACCTTCTTTATTTGTTGGTGTTACTATTCTCTCAAACTCTACTTGTTTGGAAGTCTTATTTAACTGCTTAACATTCACTTTTTTTGACATGGTAGATTCATTAAAGGTGACATCCCTACTAAAAATTATTTTATTCGTCTCTGGACATCATAGACGATAACCTTTTATGTCAAAGGTGATCCCCATGAAGAATGTTTTTTTTGCTTTTGGATCCAACTTTGACTCTTTAACATAATAGTATGCAGTGAAATCAAATACATATAAGGAATTATAATTTGTAGCAGGCTTTCGAAACCATTTCTCTGATGACGTTTTTCCATCAATAGCAGTAGATGGTAGACGATTGATGAGGTGACACACATATGTTACAGACTCAGCCCAAAATTCTTTACCCAACTCAGCATTGGATAACATACATCGAACTTTCTCTAGTAATGTTTGATTCATGCGTTCTGCCACACCATTTTGTTGTGGTGTAGATCTGACAGTGAAGTGTCTGACAATGCCTTCGTTTCAACAAATTTTCTCAAATAGATCGCTTTTATATTCTCCACCATTGTCTGTTCGGAGACGTTTGATCCTTTTGCCTGTCTGAGTTTCACTGTCTTTTTCCATTAAAGGAAAGCTCTTAACACTTCATTTGTCTTCATTACGTACACCCATAGTCTTCAGGAAAAATCATCAAAAAAGGTCACATAATAGTGTTTCCTTCCTAAAGAACTAGTTTTAGGGAACCCCAAACATCAGAGTAAACATAATCCAAGATACCTTCAGTATTATGGATTGCTATCCTAAATTTGACATTTGTTTGCTTCCTTTTGATGCAATGCTCACAAAAGTCCAATTTGCAAGTTTGCACTTCTTCCAACAATCCTTGCTTAGCAATCAAATTCAAGGATTTTTCTCCAGCATGCCCTACTCGTATATGCCATAGCTGGGTTGGTTCTAACTTTTGATCATCTATAGAAGTGGTTGCTGCTGCTGTCCCTATAACTGTATTATCCAGATAGTGGTACAAAATGTTGTTCTTTCGAATTTCTTTCAATATCACATATGCACCAGAGATAATCTTCATCACTCCATTTTTCATTTTCACATCGAACCTTTTTGAGTCTAGGGTCCCGACAGTCAAATCTGGCACATAACAAACATCTGTTAAAATAATGATTGATTCATCCTCATTTTTCAAGCTAATCGAACCAATTTGTTGTGTAGACAACTCCATTTTTAAGTTCTTTAAAATCAACGAACTGTTTCTTGTTGGGACACATATGATAGATACATGCTGAATCTAGTAGCCATACATCGTAAAAACTATTTGATAATGTAACGAGTAATCTGACACTGCATCAGCAATCTCAGCAATACTTGATTCTGCTACAACTTTTTCTTTATCGGACTTGCTCTTATTTCTCATTTTTGGACAATTTTTCTTCCAGTGCGCTTTTTCTCGACAAAAGACACTCATCTTTGCTCAATTTGGAACTTGACTTGGATTTCTCATTCTTTGTCATACTTTGATTCTGCGAACGGCCTCTGATTACTAAAGTTTCTGCATATTCGCTAGAACTGACCTTCTTATCCTTCTTTCTTAGTTCATAACTGTATAAGACAACACATACTTTTCTAAGAGATATAACAACATTTCCGTGAAGTAGAGTAGTTTCAAGAAACTCAAACTCCTCGGAAAGTGATCCCAGTAACATCAGAGCTAGATCTTCATCTTTAAATGTCTCATTTACATTTACCAAATTAGTAATCGACTAATTAAAACTGGTAACGTGATCAATCATTCATTGTGGTACCGGAACATAAGTGAAGCGAAACAGTCTTTTCTCTATGTGAAACTTATTATGACTGCTTTTCTTAAGAAATTTTTCTTCTAATGTCTTCCGTAAATTACTTGCAGATGTTTTTTTTTGAGAATGCACACCTCTACTCTCTAGAAAGGCATGATCGAATTGCACTACATGCCAATCGATTGATCGTTTTCCACTCTTTCTCCTCAACATCGTCTGGTTTCTCATCTTCAATTGCTATCTATACCTTGCTGAAAAAGAGTGTCTAGAACCTCAGTTTGCCACATACCGAAATGCTTTATGTTATCAAAGATTTCCATCGCCAATTTTGAACTTGTCATGACAATTCTTGTCTAGATGGGTTGTGATGAAACTGTTGACGTGGTAGGTGTGGATATTTTTGAAGAACTCTATTTCGATTACAAAATTTTTCAATAGCCTTCAAAGTGGAATGCAACTAACCGAAGAAAATCTTTTCTGATGTGGAAGATCAAATGAAACTGCAACCACAAAACATACTAAGAGTAACCTTTGATTCTAATATCAATTGTTGTGGAATAAATGTAATAGTAATTTAACAACATAAAATGTCAATATAACTATGCCCTACAAAATAATTATTGAAAAATAAAGACAAAAATAAAAATACCAGAATTTAACGAGGTTCGGCCAATTATGCCTACGTCATCGGACATTATCAAAATTATATTTCACTAAAAAAAAAACTATAAAGTGAAAAATTACAAAAGATGGAGAAATATTAAAAATTGTTTAAAAAATGAGTAGATAATTTTTGGAATAATAAAACTGAAAAAATTAAGGCTCTATTCAGACCAAAAAATCCTTCCTTATCTTTATGGATAATTTCACATGTTATGTGATAACAGTATTGCTGGCATTAAATTTTGAGATGATGGTGATCTTTGAGATGATTGTGTCTTTGTGAAAGACTGCAGCGGAATTTAGTTGCACTATTTAGTGTCTACAGGAATGACAGTGATGGCATATGGTGGACCGATGGTTTTATTATTCTTTAGTTTTCGGGCAATGGGAAATGGGATTTATCCCTCGTGAATGCATAATGGTTTCGAGAGGGTTGGGGAACTGGATCAGTTGTAGGATCCTGATGTAAGGTAGCGAAAATGCAGAGTGATCCCTTTTTTTTTTTTTTTTTTTTCCTCAGTTTCAGTTTATTCATTTGCTGTCGGAAGGTGATGTAGCCGTGAACTTTGGGAAGTTTGCTTAAGATTGTATGATTTCCTTTATTTCTTGAGGTTTTCTGCACCTAGTGTTTTATCTTTGATGTCAAAAATCACACACCAAAGTCTTCAATATTCAAAGAGGTCTTGGTCGCAAGTGGTAACTTCTATCTATGAAAAGGTGAAGGCGTCTGGCTGGTTAAAACCATGAAGATGCAGGTGTTGTGATTGGTGAGAACATATAGGATAGCACATTGTAGATTAGATTTATTATGCTCAGGCAAATGCAGGACCCTTACAGTCCTTCAGCATCTAGGGCAAATGCTTTGTTGAATTGCGTAAAAGACAACAAATTTGTGTAAATTTAATGGATTGTTCATGTTAGGGTTCTGAAGTTAACAACAATATGTAGCCAATGTGATGGGAAACTTGAAGAGTACAATGGCGGAAAGCTTTTGTCACTGGATGCATGTAGACATTCTGTAGTTCTGATCCACAGTGACAACTGAAAAATGAATTTTAGTTAAGCTGCATAAAGATGTGTTTTCGTGGAGGCTAGGAAGGGCGAAATTTCAGTTAGTTTTCTAGTTCTCATGATCTCATCTATTTGGAAGAAGAAAATGGCCAACTTGTGATGCTTAGCTGTATGTAGATGTTGAGATGCTGATGAGAAGCCCATCATCTATTGCACGACAGTGTTCGGTGTCAGAAAGTGGCTGCAGGATTCTGATATAGGCTATACCCTACTGCTCCTCTTGCATTAGGCTGCGGCTGTTGACGTATTGCATAAGTATTCTGTAACTGACACCGTTTCCCTTATCTTGCACCTTGGAAGATGAGTATTATGTGCCCCGTATTGATGAGTCATTTATGTATACGGATGGGAATTGGAGAAGGGCTTATTAGTGTTCTTTTCTGTTTCTAAGATAGATAGATGCAAAGAAAGCGAGAAGTATTGATAAAAATATTTTCCTTTCAACCAAGAGAGAATTCCAATAATGTTGATTACACTCTGATAAACGTACCCATATTTATATAGCGATGAGTTGACCATGTTTGTACGTTGTCATGTAGTTTACTATCAGATGGACAGTTTTTATCAAACGAGAAACATATTATAATCCAATAGCCTAAACATATTTGTATTGCTCTTTTCAATAGCGAGTTGAGGATTCAAAACACAAGAAACTCAATGAGATGGATTTCTAGTCGATTTCTTTTTGAGTCATCATTTTGAGCATGTCCATTATTTTTTGGTTGTCTCCATGTTATTTATTTATTTATTTTGTTGCTGAGTATTGGGTTCTCAAAACTGGGTTTATTATTATTATTCAAGTAGAACTGAAATTCGTATGTGAATATGAAGCTTGTCATTTACAATGTAATCACGATTTTTATTCCGTCAAATTTAGACTGCCTGAAATCCTTATAAAAGATTAATTGTTTTTACTCTTCTCTATTTTTCTAAAAGTGAAAATTAGAAAATCAAATGATCAAAACTAGACAAACAAACTGAGCAAAGTAGGGAGTCTCTCTGATTGAGGTTGCAGTAATAACTTCCTTATTCTTGGGCTATTCAAATGGAATGGGCCTTTTAGGCTGTCCAAACTCATGAGCCTCCAGACCTCTGCCAATCCTTCATAAGCCGAAAACATTTCTAACATGCTCTTTATTGTGAAGAGTGGTGAAAGAAAATAAGACTTTAATATGCTTTCTCTAATTTTAAATTATAGATTAAAAATATTTTGACTCTCTAGTTTTTGATTGACTTTCTTTTTTAAAATTTTTTTTTCTCTATTTTCATAATATTCAAGGAAACAATAAAGAAGTTGTTTTCCATAATATTTAATTAAAATTAAATTCTTTTATAGAATAAAACAAAATGAAAAGTGAAATATAGAGTTAATTGTATTTAAATAAATTTGTTTGCTCTTTATATTGAAAAATTTCTTAAAATATTTTTTATTATCTAAAATATACTCTTATTTTAAAGAATACAATTGAAGATGCTCTAATCCTTTCAACTTGCCATTTAAATCACACTCTAATATCGAACCACAACGTGTGTTTGGTAAATCTTTTGTGAACAAGTTTATTAGAAGTGTAAATAAATCAAGATAATCCATAAATTATTTAATATCGATTTGAAAGATTCAAGTTGAACTACGTTGAATTTGAGTTATTCGAATCGTTAGTTAAGTTGAGTTTAAAAATTAAAAAATTCAATTCAAAAAATTCATCAGCCTAATCAAATTTCAATATCTTTACTCTTTTATCTTATTTATTCAAATTATATAATAGAGTTTGATAAAGTTGGACTCGGTTTAATCAATAAACTCGTTGCCCACCTACGTATAGCACTAAGCAGTTGCCTGCGATTTTAAAGGACCATAGAAAGAAGGGAGAAATAGATACGCGAGAGACCAAAAAGATAACTTCTTCGACTTTAGTTCTTTCGGGTCCGACTGTTAGTAAAATTTGCAATTCACAGCCCTAGAAAAGTGTCTATCTTGTAGGATTTCAATAAAATGGGGATGGCAACGGCAGGTTTTGGCCCGAATTAGATTCGGGCTGATTTGAACTTGAACTGAACCGATAAACTAGTTCTTCAGGCTTAAACTCTCTCAAAACTGTCCATTAGATCATCTGAACTCGGTTTTAGGGTTTTAGCGTGGAGTTGCACAGAATTGACAGTTAAAAACGGTTCCAAGCCGAACCGGAAAAGTTATAAAACAAATTATATATATTATTTGCTAAAACACGTATAAATACCCTGTTTAATAGTATTTTCTAAATTCAATTATTTTCTTCAAATTTATTTTTTGATTTAATTTTTCAATGCAATATATAATAACAAACTTTTTAGTTAGATATACTAATTAAAAAATCATGTAAACAAAAGTTGCAATTAAAAAAAAAAAGTCTAGTTTGAACTGAGCCTTAACTGAACCATGAATCATTTCAAAATCATCAATCAACCAAAGGCTAGTTCTGGTTCGAGATATCTCCCAACGGAAACCGCTGATTCATGAACCGAAATCAACGGTTCAAACCCTTTACCAAGAAAGAATCTTTAATAAAAATTAGAACTCTGGGTTTATAGATTCATTTGCGTACTTGACGCGGAGTGAGTTATTGAGCACTCTTCCCTTCTACTACTTAAATCCCTATCTTCATTTTGAAAGGTAATTTGAAACACATACTTCGACGATGGTTGAGTATTTGTATCAACAGTTGGCATCAGGGTAAGCAAAAGAGTTGTCGGTCTTTTCGTTGCAGTAAGACAGACATTAATCTTGTTGGGAAAAGAGAAAGACATATACACTCAGGAAATTATTCAATATATATAATGCTTCATGTTATCATGAAAATACAGACTAACGTACTAAAACAATTTGCTTGTGCATGCACATATGCATATACAATAATATAACAACTATTTATTCATTCACCTGTGAACGAGAAGATAGATTTTGGGAGTGGGCTTAATTGTTTGTGTGAGATCTATTATAAGGTTTAATAAGCACAAACACAATGGTATGGTCAATGACATAAGACATTACTTTAGGATTCTTATTTGCATTAGTCTCTCTGAAAGTGCCTTTATGAACCTCCAAGTCTGTGTCTTTTTACATATGTCTGTCAGCCTTTTTAAAAGCACGAGCAAATTATAAACCTCCAAGTCCTATAACTACTAAGGTTTATTTGCATTTCATCCTGTACCAAAATATCCAAAAGTTATTTGACAAAGAGAGATCTACTTTTAAACAAAGTTAAATGGTAGTGATTTGAAATGTGTCCTTTTAATGTCAGACTTTGACACTTCATAATTTTCGCAAATCAATATACAGAGTGCATTATTGAATGATTCACCATCAACTATCTATAAAAAAAATTTCTCCTTTAGAAGAGGTGAAGGGAGGAAGCAAAATGAGTGGTCCTTGAGAGGAAAAATTTTGCACATGGAGAATCTCGGGGAATGAAAAATGCGGAAGGCGTTTTCAGTTCCTGGCTGAGACATACTACAAAAAAAAAAAAAAAAAAAAAACATAATTATGTACGATAAAGAGAAGACTTGCAGCCAGCTATATAATAAGATACCTACTACTCAAGACCAAACTGAAGGCACAAATTATGGACAAAATTCACGAAAATTATTAGTCAAACCTTGTTTTTTGTAGACTTAAATTGCCAAGATTATCTTATTAATTACTAAATATTTTCAGCAGTGATTTTTCATTATTGGCTATCTTTCTATTTGGTATATTACCGTTAGAATCATTTTGTATATAAATCACTGTAATTCTCAATAAAAAGCAAGTAGATAGCTCTTCAACAATATCTCTATCTTTAATATTTCTTTATGGAATCGAGTCTTATATCCAAAATGTCTTCTTTAGAAGAGCCTAAGCTATCCGTTCAATCTTTCCACCAAACCTCTAGCTTTATTTCCATCAAACTGTCTACCAAAATTTTCTCCTTTGGAAATCTCAAATACTTCCCTTGATCCACAACCTAGGAATAGAACACCATATCAGTAATCTAAAAAAAAGTAGTAGATGAAATTATTGATTCTGCAGGAACAAAAGTAAAAAAAATCCAAATCTTGATGCATGGATCAACAATGATGGTCTTCTCCTGTCCAGGCTCCTTGGAAACATGAACGAAGAAGTTCTCAGCATGATATTTGGTAGGGATACAACATATGCAATTTGAAAATCACTCTAAGAGCAACTGTTGCCCGACGCTGAAAAAAATGAAGTTCAACTAAAGAATGGCCTATATGCTTTGTCCAAAGGGACTCTTTCACTCGATGAATATATCTGAAAATTCCAGGAGATTTGTGACAAACTTGCGGCAATTGGAAAGCCACTCAGTCATATTGACAAAGTATTCCAAGTTTCATAAGGACTTGGAGACAAATATAAAAAAATTTTCAATTGCTGTTTTGTCAAAACCACCATATCCATCATTTAATCAATTTATTATGTCTTTACAAAATTTTGAACAAACTTTTCTTAAAGAGGAAAGGCAACAGCTAAATCACAACCAAGCATTCTTTGGACAAAGAGGAAGAGGAAGAGGTCAACATGGAGAGAGGAAATTTCAGAGGAAGGGGTTCAAACTCTTTCACTTAAAATCGCTCCTTTAACACTAATCGACTTCCACCAACACAAAATCAGTCAAAATCCAACAATAATTGGAAATCTGAACCAAACAAACAAAATATAGGACAAGAAGCTTGCCAAATATATGGACGAACCAATCATACAACTCTCAAATGCTATTACATGTACAACTATGAGACATAAGGTGAAAATGTTCAAAAAGCTTTTGCAGCCATGAATTTAGACAGTAACGATGATCCAAACTTGTATGCTGACTTAGGTGCTACTACTCACATGGCAAATAACGGAGGTAACCTAAAATCTTTAAAACCTTAACCTAAAATCTTTAAAACCTTACTTTGGTAATAATTCTATTTTTGTTGGCAATGACAAATCCTTTTCCATTACACATTTGGGCAAAACGTTGTTATATACTTTACATGGTAAGATTTTATTAAATAACGGTTTAATTGTACCAGAAATTAAAAAGAATCTATTATGTGTAAGTAAACTTATTGATGATAATTTTTACACTATTATTTTCGATTCTGATGAGTTTGTTATTAAGGACCACAAGAACCAACTTCTGGCCAAAGGACGTAGAAAAGGAGACTTGTATGCACTTGAGGAAGGACAACTCATTGAAGCTTTTATTGTAGCCAATTCCCTAGGTGTTAATTCAGAGAGATGGCATGCAAGTTTAGGACATCCCAATTTAAAATTTCTGCAAATTTTAGAAAATAAGAAAGTTATCAATGTTTCACAATGGTTGACAAAAAATATTATTTGTACTGGTTGCCAACTAGGGAAATGTTGTAAACTTTCCTTCAATAAATCATAATCTATTTCAGCTTTGAAAAAAATCATCGTGATTTTGGGGTCCTACCCCAATACTTTCTTCTCGGAATTTTGAATTTTATGTAATTTTTATTGACAATTTTACTCGTTATACTTGGTTATATCCTTTAAAGATTAAATCTGACTTCTTTCAGTGTTTCCTTAAGTTTCAAGCTCTTGTTAAGAATTTCTTTGATAGGAAAATAAAAATCTTTCAATGTGATGGTGGTAGAGAATTTAGTTCCAATCAATTCAAAAATCACTCGGCTTCATATAAAATCACACAACATGTTTCTTGCCCATACACACCTGAACAAAATGGTCTTGCTGAATGCAAGCATCGTCACATCATTGAAACAGGATCAACTATGCTTTTTCATGCAAATGTTCCTTAAAATTTTAGGTAGATGCCTTTTTGACAACAGTTTGTCTCATAAATAGATTACCTCTCTCTTCTAAAACTGGTAAGGAAACTCCATATTTCAAAATTTTTGGTAAGGATCACAATTACTCTAGCTTATGTATCTTTGGTTCTCAATGTTTTCCGTATTTGCAAACTCTAGGTCTACATAAGTTTTCTAAGAAAACAGTTCCTTGTGTGTTCATAGGCTATAGTCCTTTGCACAAAGGATATAAATGCTTGGATAAAAATACTAATCGTGTTTATATTTCTACACATGTTGTTTTTAATGAAAATTATTTTCCTTATTTGTCAAAAGATTGTCCTTTACCTATTCCTTCTCATGACTTATCTCTCACTACCTTTCCTAATTTAGATGAATGGTTTTTAGGAAAATCGCAAAGTTCAAAATCATCTAACACTCCAACAAATCAAGCTCAAAGCTCTCGTCTTTCAAATTTTGATTTACCCATTAGTGACGATTTCTCAACTTCACAAAATCAGGAACTCCCTATTCAAAGTATTTTTCGTACTCATCCTGAAGAAGATAATGATAATACTGAAATATCCTTATCATCTCCCACTAATAAAAATGATAAAACTACTCCCTTATCCTCTTCTTCTAATCCTATTCAGCATGTAACCACCTCCTTATTACCCTTATCACCATCTCAACCACCTAGAGAAAAATGTCCCCTGCTTACCTTAAAGACTATTATTGTCCCACTCTTCCTTTACAACCCGATAGTGCTCTCCTTGTTTCCAACATTGAACCTAAAACTTTCGAAATAGGCCTTAAATTTGCAAATTGGAAAGATGCAATGCAAAAAGAGATTGTTTCTCTCCAATGTAACAAGACTTGGTGTTTTGTTCCTTATCCATCCAATGCCAATGTTATTGGTTCTAAATGGGTTTATCGTACCAAGTATAAAGAAGATGGCAGTGTGGATCGAGTTAAAACACGGTTAGTAGCCAAAGGCTACACATAAATTCCAGGTCTTAATTTTCGTGAGACTTCCAACCCTATTGTCAAAGCAAAAACTATTCGAGTGATACTTTTATTGGCTATTTATTTTTAATGGCTTTTCAAGTAATTATACTTAATGAGCATGTCTACATGGAGCATCCATCAGGATTTATGCATTCTAAACTCTAATCATGTTTGCCTTTTACATAAATCTCTTTATTGTTTTAAACAAGCACCTCGTGCTTGATTTGTTAAATTATCTCATTGTCTTTTTTCTTTTGGTTTTCAATGTCGTAAAGCCGATCCTTCTTTATTTATTTATAATCATGAGACTAACTTAATTCTTTTACTTGTCTATGTAGATGATGTAATTCTCATCGGCAATGCTTCTTCACTTGTCACTTAACTCATTTATCATTTAAATAAAGAATTTGCTATCAAAGATTTAGGCCAACTCACCTATTTTTTAGGGCTTGAAGTTAAATACTTTTCAGGCGGTCTCATTCTTTCTCAAACCAAATATGCTCGTGATCTCCTCACTAAGGCTAAAAAGTTTGAAACATCTCCAATGACCATACCAATTGCTATAAAACCCAATCCTCTTCCTGATGATCATACCCCAATAGATCCTACTGCATATTGTCAATTATGTGGTTCTCTTTAATACCTGATCTTTACTAGACCAGACCTCACACATGTTGTCAATTAAGTGTGTCAACATTTTCAAAATCTTACGATAAAGGACCTCCAAGCTGTCAAACGCATTTTGTGTTATATAAAAAGGACCTTAAATTTCGTTATTTATCTCAAAGCTCTCTTACTCTCAATGCATTTTGTGATGTAGATTAGGCAGACTGTCCAACAACGCGAAGGAGCACCACTGGCAACTCTATTTTTCTTAGCTCGAATTGAGTGTCTTGGGCTTTTAAGAAGCAACCTAAAGTTTCTCGCTCTAGTGCTGAGGCTGAATATTGCGCTTTGGCAACCACCACTGCCGAAGTCACTTGGCTCTAATATCTTTTTCATGATCTTGGCCTTATAATTGAACGATATCCTATCCTTCTTTGTGGTAACAAGAGTGCCATTCATCTGTCGCATAATCATATTTTTCATGCAAGGACAAAGCACATTGAAATTGACTATCATTTTATCCGTGAGAAAGTTATAGCTGGAGCCATTGATCTTCGCTATCTTCCTACTTCACGACAAATTGCTGATATTTTTACTAAAACACTACCAAAAGATTCATTTACTTCTTTTTGTTACAAGCTTGGCGTTTGTTCACTTTCACTGCTAACCTTGACGGAGGGATGATAAGATATCTACTACTCAAGGCCAAACTGAAGGCACAAATTATGAACAAAATCTATGAAAGTTATTAGAGTCAAACCTTGTTTCTCATAGACTAAAACTGCCAAGATTATCTTATTAATAACTGAATATTTTCAGCAGTGATTTCTCATCATTGGTTACGTTCCGATTTAGTATATTACCATTAGAATCCTTTTGAATATAAACCACTGTAATTCTCAATAAAAAACAAGTAGACAAGTCTTCAATAATTTCTCTATCTTTAATATTTCTTTACTATATGTGGCTTTGTGGGTCCTGAAGAATCTCATTATAGACAAACATGATGTAGTTTTAGTTGAAGAGTTGTTGACATTCACCCTTGAAAATTATGTAAGGAGAAACGAAAAATAAAGATAAAATTTTCTTTTATTTTCTCTCTCATATTTGAATAAAAAAGAGAATAAAAATTTATTATCTCATATATTTTCTATTTTACCTTTTATTTACGAAAATATATAATGTTTATTTACTAAAATAAATTAGAGAGAACAAAAAAATTAAACAAGAGATGCTTTTATTATTGTTTTGTGGAGATGCTTTTGTTTCTGATATATGAGTGAACACAAATTATGAGTAAAATTGTCAATTTATAAAAATTACCGTTAATTTTTTATATTTTTTCTCTATTTTGAAGAGAAAATAACTGAGGTAAAATATTATTTATTTTCTTTCCCTTGCATATTTTTCTTTTTTCCAAACACTAGGACAGAGAAATAGTATTATTCATTGTACCATATATATATATATATATTAAATTTGGCTTTAATAAATAAAAAATATTTTTAATATTTAAATCAATAAAATTTTAAATTTTTACAAATCGATATATTCTTAATTTGATGCTTTGTTTTCATTATTTTTTTAATTTTGACTTATTTTTTAAATAAATTTTAAATTTTTAATCAAATGGTATCACTAAAAAAATTTTAATTTCACAAGTTTAATTTGAAAAACAATGATTTTAATCAATAATATCATAAATCATAAGGATCCCTTTTCTTCATGTAAAGAAAAAGGTTTAAAAAAAAAGTTTCTTTTTTCTGTTACGTCCGGGAAACATATCGACCGCACAAATTCGACAAAAAGACGTGTCTAGACAAATAAAGTAGGTGTACTATTAAAAAATGGTCCTTTCAGCTTTGTTCCATATTGTTTTTTTTTATTTATGTAATGAGGTATTATTAGATTTTATTCAACACAATTTTTTAAGATCTTATTCAATTCGGCTAATTTAGACTAATATATTAACAGAATAAAATATTTTTATAACAAATTATACGATAAATCATAATTATATTTTAAATTGAAAAGGCAAATAGTTTAAAAAATAAATCATATTAACAGAATATTTAATTAAATTAATCTATAATAAGTACTCTTTACTTAAGAGTAATTTTATGTCATTATTCGATTCTTTAATGAAAGCAAAAATAATAAATTTAACAATCAATAATTATATTATAACATAAAACTCTAAGATTTCAGAAACTAAATCAGCTCAAAACCATAGATTAGAAGATAAAACTGAAAAAACAGAGAAAAGAAAAAAGGGCTTTACTACTAGAGAGAAATCTCGCCAATGATCACCCAAGAATCAAATGCAAGTCGGTATAGGAGAAATTTTATTTATAATCTCTTATTTTTTCTTCAATTTTTTTTTTCTTTTTATAACTTTTTTATTTAAAATTATCTTTTTACAACCTCTTTTTTCTTTTTTATCCTTTTAATTTTTGAAATCTATTTTTCCCAATCATAAAAAATTTTTACAATCCATTTTCAATTGCACAACCTCTTTTCATCTTAAAATCTTAAAGTTTTGTTTAGAATGAAAAATTAAAATTTATAAATTTTGAAATTCATGAAATTAAGAAATTTAATTTTTTTAATAAATTTTTTATTTCATAAATTTTAAAATTGTAAACTTGCTTGTTATGCATATAAAATTTACTTTTATATATCATAGTCATCATCTACTAAAATATGAATTTTAGCCAAATTTCTCATTTTAATAAATAAGAAATTTTATTTAAATTTAAAATTACCTTTAAATTCTAAGTTTTATATGAGTAACAAACATACAATTTTAAAATTTATGAAAAATTCATCAAAAATCTAGATTTTTTTAATTTTATGAATTTTAAAATTTATAAATTTTAATCTTTCAATCTAAATGAAACTTTAAAATTTCTAGGCAAAAAAGGGTTGTACAATTGAAAAGGAATTGCAAAAACTTTTTATGATTGGGAAAAAGGGGTTGCAAAATTAAAAGGATAAAAAAAAAAAAGGGGGTTGCGAATTGAAAATTTGAAATGAAGAAAAATTATATAAAAAAGAGAGTATGAAAAGAAAATGAGAGGTTATAAATAAAATTTTTCTTGATATAAAATTAGAACTAACTGAAAATTAGAAAGTCTTCTAGATAAAGTGTGTGGTGGTGAGTGTGTCTATATATATATATATATATATATATGAAAAAGTTGAATTTTTATTTAATATATTATTATTTTGAAAGTTTTTTGTAATCATCATTTTATTTTTCTATTTCTAAGAAATTAAATTTTTTATCATATATTGATGATAAAATATTAAAATAAGTTTGAAATATTTAATTTTCACATTTATTATTAAATCTATTATAATATATTTAGTATTAGGATTAGTTAGTTAACTTTAATTTTTATATGAAATAATTTTAATTTTAATAGATAATATAAAAAAAGTATTTCATATACAAGATAAATTTTTTGATATCACTCATTTTGAAGTTATTTTTAAATATTTGTTTAATTTTAAAAATTTTTCAATTACATGAAGTTTATTATATATAATAAATTCTCATCTATAAATTGATATATGACTCTTTCTCATTTAAGTATTTATTTACACAATTTTTCAATATTCTCTTGCTTATATATATAAAATTTTACTAACATAAATTATTTACATTTAATTCAATTAAATATAAATTTTAACTAGAAATATAAAGGTGATATTTAATAAAATTAGAATTTTAATTATGAGATAGAAACCTAAAAAATTTAAGTCATATTAAAGTCTTAATAATGAATGATTGAGGAAAATATAACTAAATATATCAATAGAACTAAATATTCTAGAGAAAAAATATAAAAACTATAAATATATATATAATTAATTTTAATTTTATAAATTATTTATAATGAGTGTCTATTATTAGAAAAAATTTACAAAAGTACATCCTCACATGCTATTTAAGTGGTCTAGAATAATTTTCAAATAAATCTTCATCCTTTTCTAAATATATCCTGTTAATACTAATTCTTTAACTGTCCATCACTTATGAAAGCATCAAATAATTGTTAAAGAAAGGGGGGAAAAAAAAAAGAAGAGAAATATAACATTTTTAGAATGCAGGTAGGAAGGAACAACAATTAAAACAATCTAAAAATGGTAGGTATTCACGTGCTAGTGATAGGTAGTTGAAAAAATAAATCATTCCTTTCATTTGTGACTAAACCAATGCAACAAATAGTACTGTTCCGCACTTTTCGGAATATAATTTATAGAGCAATTCTCCGAAAGAGAAAAAATAAAAAAAAATAAAAGCCTGTCCAAAAAAAAAAAAGAAAAAAAGAATAGAAATTATTATAATTTCAAGAGCATTTCTATTTGTATATAAAAAAAATAATAATAAGAGTAAGAATAAAAGCTTGTCCAAGAAAGAAAAAAATATATAAAAAGAAGAGACATTCCTTTCAGACAACCCTTCTCCTGTTTTATACATTTGACGCATACGTGGGCGTCGCTTTTAATTATTTCTGGTGGAGGTTCTCTGGCGCCCTTGCTTTCATTGTACTATACGCTTTGTCTTCTCTTTTTTTTTTTTTTTTTTCCTCGTCTCGTAATAGTATAATATACACTCATTTATTTCTTATTGCATTTTCTGTTTATACACTTATTTATTTATTAATCACTTTCAAAATTTTATGTGAACATAAAAATAATTTTGATTAATTTGTTTCTATCATAACTTAGCATTCTATTCATAGTTATGAATATATTATAATCCCATTACACATAAATGTAAGTAAGAATTTTCACTGTAAGTAGAAAATTATTTTTTGGTCTTGCAGGAAATTCTTAGTCTATTTCAAATTCGCTAGAAAATCTTAGTCCTAGCAATAGACAATGGCAAATCCAATTTTATTATCACTCTAGCAATATGTATTAATGTGTGTGTCCAACATCTCTCTCTCTCTCTCTATATATATATGGACAACACAAATATGAAATTATACTAAAAATAGAGAATCCATTTCTAAATCCCCTTGGGTGTTTTCTAATAAATTGAGAATGGGAATTGTAGAACCATTTCGACCTACTCTATTGTTATCATCATTATAAACTTCAGACATTAATCTTATAAATAATTGATACTATAATTTTAAAAAACAAAAATAAAAAATGTTAATATGTTGAAAATAATAATAACAAAATTTATTATTGGTGGGACTTATCATTTAGATAATCACTAGTCACTCAAACTTGTTAAATTTAAAGTATATTTAATATTATCTGATTTTGAGAAAAAAAATAGAAGAAATTCTTTCTTTTAAATGATTATAAATTTTTCAATACAAGTTTTGTGAGTAAAAAATTATTATTGTTGAACTTTTCAAATATTAACTTCGTTTATAATATTTTTTTACTCACAAATCTCATGTGAAAAAAATTTACACTCATTTAACAAAGAGAATTTTGTAATTTTTGTTCTAAAATTAAAATTTTTTAATAACAATGCTAAATATACTTTTAATGACTTATTACATAGCCTGTTTAAGCTTCTCAAAAAAAAAAAAAAAAGTCACTAGTCCGCAATTTTATTTTGTTTCTCACAGCCAAATAATATGTCAGCCTCTCGTTCCATAAAATGTTATCCAGGCCATCCACCTATATAACACAAAACGCACGCTACACCACACAAGCAGTCAAAGGCAACAAAAACGACACACCGCAGACCATCTATCTATAACAAAATGGGAAGAAGACCTTGTTGTGCTAAGGAAGGACTCAACAGAGGACCATGGTCTGCTCAAGAAGATCATATCCTCATTAACTACATTCAATCCCATGGTGATGGCAAGTGGAGAGACCTTCCTAAGAATGCTGGTGCATCCATGCACTCACTCTCTCTCTCTCTCTCTCTATATATATATATATATATATAACCTTTTCTTTTTTCTTTCCTCCTTTGTTTCTTCTTTTTCCTATATTTTCTGATTAGTTGATTACTGTTGTCTGATATATATAGGATTGAAACGGTGCGGAAAGAGTTGCAGGCTTCGATGGTTGAATTATCTAAGGCCGGATATTAAGAGAGGTAACATTTCTGTTGAAGAAGAAGAACTCATTATCAGACTGCATAAGCTCCTTGGTAATAGGTATTCATCTTTCTCTTTTTCTCTTCTTCTTACAACAACGTACAATTGCATTTTTATCTACTATTCAGCTGAATCAACTGCTAATCAATAACTTGATTAATACTAAATTTTTTAGTTTGATATTTTCATTATCAAAAACTGATTTTTTGAGACAAGAAGGTATAGATTTTTTTTAATATGAATTTTATGAGTAAAAAATTGATTTTGAAATAGATTAATATTTGGAGATTTTGTCAAAATTATTGAATTAAGGTAACAATATAACTAAACTACTTCCACAAGTAAATAACAAGATTATGAGTTTTCTTAGCGAGAGTACACACAAGATACTCTAGAGACTTGACCTAAAAGATATCTATAATGTTTAAAAGAGTAAATATTTAGCTTCAACCTATTGTTTATAGATGAAAAATGATTCGTATCTAAAATAAAGATAATCTCCAGCAATAAGATCAAAAGTTTTTTTTGTTTCAAAAGTCTCATATACCAAATGTAAAATATAAAGAAAAAAAAAAAAAAGAAGAGATTTTATATGAAAATCTCTTTAGTATAGATTATCTGTAATATAGAGACGTGTACCATTGTCTCTAACAGAAATATGTATCATTGTTGGTTTAAAAATAACTTGAACTAGCTTTAAATTGTTTCTTTCGGTCATAACAATGCCCTGAGCTACTTTGGGACCAAACAAAATACCCGTGGCTTCCACTACATCCACTGGTTAGCAATTCCTCAGCCTTCGAGTCAATAGCTACTCCATTGTGGTTACGAATAATGCAACCCAAATCAATACTACTATGTCCAAAAACTAACGTATCAAAGTTTATTTTGTAAGAGCTCAACTCTAAAGGTAACCAAGTCACCCCTATTATGCCCGGTTCTACCTCGGCAGGGTGAGGACAAGCTGAAAGAAAATCCGATAGCATGGCATACGACATTTGAACTACTTACATTAGAAGCAAAATTTTTCCTTCAAAAATTCTGCGGTTTCTACTCTTCCATAAGCACCAAATAATAAAGAAGAATCTCTCCATATCTCCTTTCGACAATAACCCTCTCAAATGAAGGAACCATTGCAATAGCTACTCCTGTGGTTACGAATAATGCAACCCAAATCGATATTGTTGCTTCCAAAAACTGCCACATCAAAGTTTATCTTGTAAGAGCCTAAATTTTGGTTGGATTCCCTATTTGAATCTATGTCTGAACATTAAATTAATATTGTGGTACTAAAAAGAAAAAAATTAAAGTATTGGTATCAAATTAAAATAAGTGACATAGTATTGGTGTCAACGATACCATTATGTATTAATTAATTATAATATATTTTTCTAATTTATACATTAATACAAATTTTATCAAGAGTTGATCAATATTAAATCAAACTATTAATAAGTTTTAAATTATGACTTAAAAAACTATTAAATAGAATATATTTCTCGTTTAATTTGCTAGTTTTAATGTTTGACCAATATGATAAGAACAAATTAATAAGAAATATCATTACTTACATATTTAATTTCTATATTTTTAAAATATAATTCATATATATATATAAATTTGTTTTTGTCATCATTAATCAAAATTTATATATTGATTAAGATATATTTCTATTGTCATTAATAAAAGATTTATTTTCTCTCCTAACAAAAATGTAGTTAAATCATTTGAGCATAGTTTTACATATGTGTTTATAGTCACTAACATACAAGTATGCTAATTAATGCACTAACATGTTAATAAATTGCTAATACATAAAACATATATTAGTATACTAACATATTAATATATTAATACACTATTATATATTGGTGTACTAAGATTTTAGTACATCTGTATATGAATCAACGTTAGATTGGTTTAGTTGATTCGGTTTGATTTTTTATCAAAATCAAATAAATTAAATTTTATATTTTAAGAAATGAACCAAATCAATTTTTTTTAAAAAAAAAAACTAAATAAGCTAAACTGAATAAATTAAACTTTATATACTTATAAGCCAAACCAAACTGAATTTATAAAATTTTAGTTTGATTGAATTCGATTTAATTAAATTGCATATATTATAAATGATTTGAGTTTAAATAGTTTAATTTATTAATAATTTTAATTTATTTGATTTTTTATGTAAAAAATTGAATCGAAACCAAAAATCAAAATTTTTAAAAATAAAAATCGAACTGATTTACACTGAAAAATTGAATTGAATTGATAGATTTCTTCAATTTCATTGAATTTTTGCTCACTATATTCTTGTAAATTAATATATTAATATGAAAATTATAATAAATAAAATATACCAAAATATATATAAAAAATAGTACTAATAATATTTTTAGGATTAATTATTCTGAATTTCTTAACATTTTAGTATAATAAAGTGAGAATGACTTAGCAAACATTGAGTTCAGAGTAATTAATCTCATATTTTTATTTTAAATGATAAATTGTTAAAAGAATATAGTGCCAATAAATACATTGATGAAAGAGAAGGACAAACTATGTTCGAGGATACCAATACTATCTCGCTTTTTTCAACTATGTTCGAGGATACCAATACTATCTCGCTTTTTTCAATTTGGCATCAAATCTTTAAGTTTTGCCTTTTTGGTGCTAATTCTTCAATTTTTTTCTTTTTGATATCAAAGCATTCATTTAATGTTTGGACATATAGATTCAAATTGGAAATCTGACCATAGTTGGATTTCCAATTTGAATCCATATATTCGAACATTAAATTAATACTTTGATATCAAAAAAAAAAAAGCATTAGTATCATATTGAAATAAGTGATAAAATATTGACACCAACGGTGCTATTTACCCTTAAGTCTCCCTTATTATATCTGATTCTACCTTGATAAGCTAAGGATAGGCCAAAAGAAATTCTAATTGCTTGGCTTAGGACATTTGAACTACTTACACTGGAAGCAAATTTTTTTTGTCTTCAATAAGTCTAAGGTTTCTACCCTTCCATAAGCACCAAATGAAAAAAAAAAAAAAAACCATAACTCCATACCTCCCTTCGACAACCACCCTCTCAAATGACAAAAAAGTCCATTGATATAGGGGAAAGAGATATCCATATTAACATATTAACTTGAAATGATGAGGTTGCCTAAATTCATTTGGAATAAGAATACTGCTAAAATAAGTGCATACCTGATTCAAGTTGAACCTTGCTACCAACTTGAACCCCTCATTGTGAAATTACCAAAGAAGTTAGTTTGTCCAGGTTCAGATCGAGTTTGGGTCACTGTTTTTTGGTGAATTCATATCGAGTCAAAATTGCCACCTCTAGATGAAAGGGAGAAAGACAAAAGAAAAAAAAAGGACAATGAGAAAAAAAAAAAGACACCTAATAAGAATAAGGAAATAGAAAGCAGAACACTAACATACAAAAACCCTAAAAAGATTTTATGAAAAAGACAATCAAGGATAAGGAAATAGAAAAGAAAAGGCTAAAACACAACAAAATCCTAGAAAATTTTCTTGAAACAGACTCTAATAGCGGGTTCAATATCTCATGGGAGGAAAACCAGGTTTCACAATAGAGAGAAGAAACTCTCACTAGGGAGAGACATCACTTTTTAATAGATTTTAAAAGTTGCACGTTATTAATCATGTTTGTACTTATTAATTATGTAGCCGATTATCTTAAATAACAGTCAAGATTAAATACACATTAATCTAATAGTCAATATTATATAATTGTATTCATATACCAGGACTATTATATAATTTGTCTGACGTCTAGCTACATACTTGTTCTTTATTACCTTATGAACCAAGTTTTAGGGCAAAACTCTTTTGCCTAAGTCTAGTAATATACTCCTTAATTATGTGTTCCTTTTTCTTTTTTTTTCTTTTCTAATACAGAGAATATATTTATTTTTTCTTGAAAGTTCTTGAAGTGCATATAATGCTGCAATGGGTAAATTTAAGAGATGAAATTGAAAGTCTTTGTATAAGGCACTCAGACATAAAAGGAATTTATGATACATCCTCAGAGATAGAAAGATGATAATACCATGCTATAAGCATTTGATCATTTTTAAAACCAGGTAATATACTCAAGATTAGGAATTTGCGTGTTTGGTCTAGGAGTAATTGTTTTGGGTGTTGGAGAAACATAACCATCTATGAAACTGTAAATTTTGATAATTAATTGGGAATGTGAACAAATTGATGGGTAGAGGTTTGAGCTGGGACAACAAAGGAAGAACTGATATTGCTGGTTAATAAAGATTCTTGGGTTTGCAAAGAAGAAAGTGTTGTATAGCTATCCATTAATTGAGTCTGATACCATATTGTGCCTTAGGAAAATGATGTCAAAAAATTGAAGTCTATTGATGTTTGATAGTATCACATAAAATTACGAATACAAAACGATTGTTACAGATTGATTAACAAGAAAGATAACAAAAACTATAGCTGAAATTAAATATGCAATTAAATAACTTGTCACTTAACAGGATCAACCAGCTAGGTCTAGTATGGCTTCAATATCATTGAATTAAAAAAAAATTTCTTTTGATTATGTGCCATTTTTAATCTCAGCAGTCTAAAACTATTTAATTAATGATGAAACTGAACGATGATGTCAGGTGGTCACTTATCGCTGGAAGATTACCTGGAAGAACGGACAATGAAATAAAGAACTACTGGAACACCAAGTTGAGAAAGAGAGTCCAAGGTAAAAAAATAAGTCGGAATTCGAAGATTCAACAAGAAAATTCCAAAGACAAGACAAAATGCTCCCAAAATCCATCGGGAGAGTTGAAACCATTTTCAGGAACATCAAATAGACTTTTTCGAACCAAGGCAACAAGATGCACTAAGGTTATCATGTTCCCTGATCAGCCACCAGATGATAATAATAATAATAATAATAATAATAATTACATGATTCAGAAGAACACGGGCATTGACAAGAGGACCACTTCTACGTTGCAGGAAGATCATTTATCAGATCTCCTGTTGGATTTGGACATTAGTGAGCTGCTTTTATCGGACCAAATTCATGATGAGATAAATAATAACGGGTCGTTGTTGTCCCATGAAAATAATATTGTGGGGGCGGCGGAATATAGCACGATTAATAGCATTTCTTGTTTGGATTTCCCAGTCTCAACATTTGAAGCTGAGCTCGTCGAAGTTTTGATGGATAATTCGAGCGCTGACAGTTGGAGCCAATGGAACCCTTTTCAAGCAAATGATCATCATGCTTTGGATATCAACAATTTAACAAGTTTTCCAAGTTTAGAGGACGAATGGATTATTTGAGAATGATCACATATATAATGGTTTGTGCTGGTGTTTCTGAATAAATGATGCATGGGTTGGTGTCACTATATAAGATGGAGGTTCTTATATTACAAAAATGATCATTTAATAACTTGCGAAATTCATTTCTATTATTATTTCCATGCTCCAGAAAAACCTGTTTTGGTAATCATAAAAAAAAAAAAAAGGTCATCTTATCTCTTCTTGTTGTCAAAGTTTGCTTGTGTTTAATTTACAATTTCAATATATTAATAACTTTGAAGTATTGTTTAACCTGTGTAACATGACAACTTCATTGTGTTTGACATGCAAAATATTCATTTTGACTCCAAGGCCTATGCTTGCATTGATCAAGACTGGAGTGATGGAGAGTCAGACCACAAATTAAGAAGATAATTTATCAGAAAAAATATAATTATCTTAGCTTACAATTAATTATTACATGAAAAAAAAAAAAGATAATTTCATACGATATATGAAATTGACAAGTGATACCATCATATGAAGAAAAAAAAGTTTCATAGAAATGATCAATAATCTTTTATATTTGGTCAAGTAGCTCATGTAATCTCAGTAATGCAATAACTTACTAAGCTGTGATTAATTTGTATCTAAAAAATTGCTATACTAATACATTGAAAGGAGCATGTATTCATTTTTTGTGCACATAGAGAATATATGGCACCATTCACGTTTCAAAATAAGTAGTAAATACCCTCTAATTTTTTTTTTTAAAAAAAAATTAGAAATCCTAATATGAATTATATGAGTATTTATAAATTAACTAACTTGTCATTAATTGAATATATAAATCCTACTATGAATTATATGAGTATTTATAAAATTAACTCGCTTGTCATTAATTGAATATATATAATATAGCCATAGAGGTCATCTGGGTTAGGAAAAGTCCTCACCTATTTACATGGTATAAGTCTTCAAAATAAATCCTCATTTTTTTTAACGATTTTTATTTTCAAAATCTCCCATCTTGCAAAAAATAAAAACTGCAGATTTGATATTCAATGGTAGAACTGTTATTGATTCATTTTATATTCATGCCTCCAGCCTCCAAAATTTAAGAGCTTCACTTATTTGTAACAGTGACGAGCAAAGCCTTCTGAAAAAATAATGAGCAGAACAAGAAATGATTAACAGACTATAAATTATTATGTTAGTCCAGAGCAAGAAATCGATAAAGGGCAATGTTGAAAAAATATATTCCAGAAGACAGTGTTACATTTCATATGCAATTTGTTTATTTATTATTTGCAATCACATCTCTCTCCCTTTTTTTCTCGTATGTTTTTTACTTTATTAAATTTTCAGGTCTTTTTTTTTTTTTAATATTCTCCCTTTTTCATATTCAAATTAACTGTGAAATTAAGATTTTTTTATTCATTTAAATATTTTTTTCCCACACATATACTTTACTTCTAGATTGATGGCGTGATAAGTGCAGGGTGAGGCATCAAATCGATTGCAAATAATTTTTTAAAAATGTGTTTTTCAAATATTTTGAATATAAACAATAAAATTTTAATAATTTTGATATAAATTATAATTTTCAAATCAATTTGAGTTAAAATGATTTAAGTGTGATTTTATTACTTTGATTTGATTCAGTTATTAAACCATTAAAATCAAATCAAATTAAATTAATGAAAATTATTTTATAAAAATCAATTAAACTTATTATAAAAATAAAAATAAATTAATTTAATTTTTTAATTTAAATCAAAATTGCTTATCACCAGTATTATATTTATTGTTTTCTCTCGATTTTTGTAATGATCTTAATTTATTAAAAAAAAGTGTGTTATATTTATAGCATCTAATATTTTTGTTACATTAATGTGATAATTCATTGTTAAAAACAATAATTTTGATTAGGTTCAAATTTCTTTATTTTAAAAAATTATAATTAAGAAGTATAAATAATATCTTCAAAAAAAAATATTCTTGTTTTTAATTTGAGGATTTGAAATATATGTTTACAGATGTAACCATACTTAGTCGATGATTATAATTTGTAAACAATATCATGTAACTATTAGTGGTCAATAGTTGTCCATCACATCAATACCAAAAGCTCACGGTAATTAACATTATTATATCAAAATTTTCCAAAGTATGTTCAATTCTTTTTTTGGCCGAAACAAATTCAAACTCGTCTTCTCTTGTCTTAGGCTTGCCGCCCACGGCCCACCTGGAGAAAGCAAAAACGTGTTTACCGGTAACGGTCCCTTTCATGATATTGCTCATCATTGCTTGTTCTATTTCCTTTGCACCATTACTCTGGTTGAGTGGTGCCAACGCCAAAGCTTTGTAAGCTCATGTTTACGAGCCAACATGGTCGGATCATAATAATAATACTAATAGTTTAAAGGCTCACAAGAAAAGAAATATTTCTATCACACAGCAATTTCAAAACTACTTAAAAATATTCTAAAAATTGGAAAAATAGTTTAATATACTAAAATATTTTTCACAAAATGATGTAATTTTAATTTAAATTGATTTAATCTGATTCACATATTTAAATTTAATTTTTTTTCTAATTTTTTATATTTAATCAAATGGAATTATCAATCAAATTTTTATTTTATCTGTCCAACTAGATGATCTGTGCAGATTTTGAAAACACCATGTTTGACTTAATATAGAAAAGTCTTTTATCTCATATAGATAATGCAAGAGCTCTCACTATTTATAGGAACAAGTTACCCATAAAATTAAACCAAGAAACATCAAATCCAGAATTTACAAAGAGTTTTTGGCCATGGATGATCTCGTTTTCTATTATTTAGTGCTTTCTTTATCACTTCTTGCACTCTGTGGAGCAGGAAGAGTTTTCTACTCCATTTGGTGGAAACCCAAGTGGCTAGAGAGGAGATTGAGGCGGCAAGGGATAAAAGGCACACCCTACAAGCTATTGGTTGGGGACATGAAGGAGTACATAATGATGTTAAATGAAGCATGGTCCAAACCTATTAATCTATCCCACCAGATTGTCCCACGAGTTGATCCATTTATTGCAAAACATGTTCAGGAATATGGCAAGTATCAGAAATTGTTAAGTCAATTTTCCTTCTCTTTTTTTTTGTTGGTTAATTAAGTTTCCGACGGTTCATTCTTACAACTTCTTATTCCTGGAATGTGTCTTTATGGCAAGCTATTCTCATTATTTTGGTATTGGACAGGGAAGATATCAATGTTTTGGAGTGGGAAAACACCAAGGTTAATCATCTCGGATCCACAACTAATGAAAGAAGTGTTGTCTAACAAGCTAGGTCACATTACAAAGCCACCAATAAACCCACTTGTTCTCATTCTTGCAAGAGGACTGACTGTTTTAGATGGTGAGAAGTGGGCTACACACAGAAGACTGATAAATCCAGCTTTCCACCTGGAAAAGCTTAAGGTTAGTTTATCTTCTGTTTGGGTTTTCTTTTCTTTTTGCAATTGAATTGGAATATTTATATTTACTTGCTTCTTGAAGGGTATGATACCAGTCTTTGCAATCAGTTGTAAGAAGATGATAGAACAATGGAAGAAGATGATCAATACTCAAGAATCTCATGAAGTGGATGCCTGGCCTGAGCTTCAAAAAGTAGCTAAGGATATAATTTCGCGGGCAGCATTTGGAAGTAACTATGAAGAAGGAAAGAAGATATTTGAACTTCAACATGAATTGGTGTTGCTAACTATGGAAGCTATGCGGTCCTTGTATATTCCTGGTTTCAGGTACTATTTAATTACAAAGTTCATATGTAACTCGGGCTTTGATGCTTTCTACAAAAAAGGTATTATCTACATCAATCTTTTGATTCTATAGATTCATTCCGACGAAGAAGAATCAGAGAAGAAACAAGTTGAACATAGAGATTACATCAATGCTGAGAGATATGGTTGAGAGGAAACAGGATGCTATGAGAAGCGGACGGTCCAAGGTTGATGACTTGCTGAGTTTGCTCTTGCATTCTAGTGAACAGAGCAGTTCGGGAAATGGAAGTGAAAAAAAAACTAATGGGTTGACAATTGAAGAGGTGATAGAAGAATGCAAAGTTTTCTACCTAGCTGGCCAAGAAACAACCTCAAGCTGGTTGACATGGACAATGATAGTTTTAGCCATGCATCCAGATTGGCAAGAAAAGGCAAGGGAAGAAGTTTTGCAAATCTGTGGGAAGAAAGAACCTGATTTTGAAGCTCTAAATCACCTCAAGATTGTGAGTAGTCATTATTTTATGAGTTAAAGCTCCAGTAAAAAAATGTAGATTACAAAAGATTTATTCCATCAAATCTCCATGTTTTGCAGGTAACCATGATCCTAAATGAAGTCTTGAGGTTATATCCACCAGCAATTGCTTTATATCAACATACTCGCAAGGAAACCAAGATTGGAAACTTAACCATTCCAGCAGAGGTTGACGTTACGCTACCCACGATGCTTATCCACCATGATCCTGAGTTTTGGGGTGATGACGCTGAAGAATTCAGACCAGAGAGATTCCTCCAAGGAGTTGCGAAAGCATCTAAAGATCATTTAGCATTCTTTCCTTTCAGTTGGGGTCCAAGGATTTGTGTTGGGCAAAACTTCTCTATGTTAGAAGCTAAGATGGTTTTGGCTATGATTCTACAGCATTTCTCATTCGAGCTCTCACCTTCCTACACTCATGCTCCTTATACTGTTATGATACTGCAGCCACAGCACGGAGCTCAAATTGTTATACGCCAAATATAATTACCAGTTATCTTGTGAAATAGTCTCTTCTATATCAGAGGAGAAGAGTTTTTCCCTTGTGTGTCAGTGTAGTGGCACTGTTGCAGTGTCTCAAGTCGGCTTCATGTAGCAGACAGCTTACTTTCTCGAATAAATGGATTTTGTCATCTTTCCCGGCATTAAATTCAAGAACTGAGTCCTAAGATTATGCTTCTTCCAGCTAAGAAGGTTCTAACGGGTCTTGTAGCATGTACTAATATTTTTGTATTGAGACTCAGCTAGACAGTAGCAAGTCCAGGAATAAAGCTACATAAGTAGATGGACAACTCCCTTTGTTTGGGTCAAGAAATTAGTAGTTGCAGACATCTGCGGATAAATGCAAATAATAACACAAGATAGAAATTTTCTATGACACTCGAAGGACTTTAGTACCTCCTCTTTATTAAAGTGGACTTGTCATGTGGATATAATAATAATTATTATTACCATAATTTTGATATCAATCAATTTGTAACAAAAATGTATTTAAGGAACATAAAGTGATAAACGTTAAATTAATTTAATAATTAATATATTCAAATAACTACGAAAAATTAATTTATTTTAGAATGCCAATTAAATAAATATTTTAAAAAGTAAAATAAAGAAAATAAATTGAATCATATAAATTGTAAAAAATATGAAGAAAAAAGAGAAGTAAAGATGAATTAGAGTGTCTTAAAGTTTTTATAAGAATGCTTGCCATAAGAAATATTTGTCAAGTTTCAAATTTTTATATTAAGCCATATAGCATTCTCTTAAATAGAACACATATCAAGACTTGTGAAAGGAACAATGCACAATAATATTTTCAAGCGTTTATAGGAATGAGTACCACATGGAATATTTATCAAAGTTTTTACTAGAATAATAAATTACATGTTATTATTTTATATAAGAAACTTGTTAAATTTTCCGAATATATATTTATAGATGGTGGTGGAAAGTAGAGAAGCAGAAGCACATTATTTGAGAATAAGTCTGTACATACACATAAGAACACAGGGCATCAAAGATTGAAATAATCTAAGCTTGACAAACTCACCCCTAATTAATCATAACAAATAGTTAATTTGCGCATCATGAGATTATTTATTTAATAATATATTTGGCACAATAAATTTTGATATATTATTTATTATTTTGAATATCATATTTAATTTTGTAATATTTATATGCTATTTTTATACATGATAATTTATTATTGTGACTTATATATAGTTTAAAATTATTAAAGAGATATGAATCAATATATTCTTGAATTTTTTATAATCACAAAGGTTTTAAGAAAATATAATAAGATAAAAAAAAGATATGATATATGTTAAAAGAATTCAATTGATATGGATAATTTATCATTAAAAGACTTAAAGTTAAGAGTTACATATAGAGCCTATCGATAGATTGGACAAAACTTAATCATAATTTTTCACATCAATATATACAAAACTAAATTGAGGAATTTTTGTCACATCAATATTTTTATACATTTTTGCTTCAACTTTACATATATATAATAGATTTTAAATTTATTTTTATACACAATATTTTTGAAATATTTTTCTCATCAAATTTTGTAATATAAATTAATCAATATATTTTTATTAATTAATTATAATAAAAAAAATACAACTCTAATCCTATTTTTTCATATAAATATTTTTATTAAAAATTTTAAATAATGTATAAAATTTAAATATCCACAAATATGCAAAAAAAAAAAAAGGCTAAAAAAGGATATATAAAGAACTTAAAATACATAATGAATCAAACATAAATGATAATTTTGAAAGTCTATTAAATATTTAAAAATATAAATATATTATATAATTATTGTTTGATATTTTTTATATATTCAAAATATTAAAATTACAAAGATAATAATAGATAAAGTAAAAAGCTTACATTTCTGTTTACTTTGACTTCACACACCAATGTACGTGTTATTTGAGTGCAGGTTGTACTTCTTTGCTACCAAGTGTTAGCGCGTAGCTCATAAGTTTGCTGCATTAACTACGGTCAAGCCTCACAAAGCAGCCCTTACATCATCCTAAAGGAAATCCCAACAAAACTTAACGATCAAATGTCAGGAATTTCAAAGTGGTCCAAGAGCTCTTATCTATTATAAGAACGACTTGTACAGAACAACCATGAGATCTCTAAGAAATCCGATATGCATAATTTTACAACTGCAAACCTGTTTTTCACCATGGATGATCTTGTTTTCTATTATCTAGTGTTTTCTCTATCAGTTCTTGCTCTCTATGGTGTTGGAAGAGTTTTGTACTCCATTTGGTGGAAACCCAAGTGGCTAGAAAAGAGATTGAGGCAGCAAGGGATAAAAGGTACATCCTACAAGCTCTTGGTTGGGGACGTGAAGGAGCACAAGAGGGTCATAACTGAAGCATGGTCCAAACCTATCCCTCTAACCCACCAGATTGTCCAACGAGTCGATCCTTTGACTCTGAATAATGTTCAGAAATATGGTAAGCAAGTATTTGGGATTTTTTTTTTTCACTGAAATCACTTTAGGCATGTGTATTTGTCGCTAATCATTCTAACGTTTAGAATTTTTTTATTAAATTTTCTTATGTGGTGGTTTGTCTTTGACAGGGAAGATATCCATGTTTTGGAATGGGACAAGACCGAGGTTGATCATCATGGATCCGGAACTAATGAAAGAAGTGCTGTCTAATAAGCTAGGTAATTTTCCTAAGCCACCAGTGAACACAATTATTCGCATTATTGCAAAAGGAGTGACGGAGGTAGAGGGTGAGGAGTGGGCTGAACATAGAAGAGTGATAAATTCTGCTTTTCACCTAGAAAAACTTAAGGTGGGTTTTCCTTCTTCTTTATACATTATATACATATATAGTATCATATATTTACTTCTCATGATTGCTGGAAATTTACTTTAAGGGGATGATACCGGTATTCGCATCCAGTTGTAACAAGATGACAGAACAATGGAAAAAGATGGTCAATCATCAAGAATCTTGTGAAGTGAATGTCTGGCCAGACCTTCAGAAAACAGCTATGGATATCATTTCACGGGTGGCATTTGGAAGCAATTACGAAGAAGGAAAGAAGATTTTTGAACGTCAACGGGAGTTGATGATATTGACTATAGAGGCTATGCGGACTGTGCATGTTCCTGGGTTCAGGTACTAACCACAGTGCTTGTACATCGCTCAACCTTCAATTCCTGCCTTAAGAAAAGGGAATATAATTTATATCTTTTTGTTCCTAATTTTCTAGATTTTTTACAACAAAGAATAATCGGAGGAGAAAGAAGTTGATTGCAGAGATCACATCGAACATGAGAGATATAGTTGAGAGGAAACAGAATGCGATGAGAACTGGACAATCCAAGGTTGATGACTTGCTAAGCTTGCTCCTGCATTCTAGTGAACAAAACAATTCAGGAAATGCAAGTGATACTAAAACTATTGGGTTGACAATTGAAGAGGTAATAGACGAATGCAGGGTTTTCTACTACGCTGGCCAAGAAACAACCTCAAGCTTGTTAACTTATACAATGATAGTTTTAGCTATGCACCCAAATTGGCAAGAAAAGGCAAGAGAAGAAGTTCTACAAGTTTGTGGGAAGAACGAACCTGATTTTGAAGCTTTGGCGCACCTCAAGATTGTGAGTGTTCATTTCTTCATTTGATCTTAATTAAAATCATCCAAGAACATATGGCATTGCTTCAGATTGATGTGCAATAGTTTGATGCTGTACAGACATAAAAGATTTATTTCACCATCTGTCCACGTAACATTTTTCCTGCAGGTAACCATGATCCTGAACGAAGTCTTGAGGTTGTATCCACCAGGAATGGCTCAGTATCGACATACTGGCAAGGAAACCAAGATTGGAGACATGATCATTCCAGCAGGGGTTGATCTGGTGCTTCCCACAATGATGATTCACCGTGATCCTGAATTCTGGGGTGGTGATGCTGAAGAATTCAAACCAGAGAGATTCTCTGAAGGAGTTTCAAAGGCATCTAAAAATAATTTAGGATATTTCCCTTTTGGATGCGGTCAAAGGACTTGTATTGGCCAAAACTTTGCCTTGTTGGAAGCTAAGACAGTTTTGGCTACAATTCTGCAGCACTTCTCATTTGAGCTTTCACCTTCCTATGCTCATGCTCCTTATGCCTTTCCGATACTGCAGCCACAGAATGGAGCTCAAATTATAATCCATCAAATATAAGTCGCAAGCTTTCTCACAAACGTAAGGACCTGCAACTTGTGGATAACGTCTCTTGCATTACGGAAGGTTATACTTCCCTTGCATGCTGTATTGGTGAATTAGAGTTATAATCTCCTCCAGCATTGAATTCCAATAATATCTACTAAAGAGTATGATCCCAATGTGTTTATGCTACAATACTCCCTGTGTGCTTCGCATGTGGAAAATCATTATCCACCAAGATATTCCATCCTCACATCCCCTCATTATTTAGATTCATAATGTGACAGTGACGCCATTAAAATTTTCTCTGGATAAGCAGGGGATGCTGCACACGCATGCGCTCCATTAACTATAAAGAAATCTTAAATTGAAAATCTTATGTCAACAGTAAGCATTTGTGCAGTCCAAAAATACGATTTCTTCAGGAAATATCACTGGATCAGAAGTCAAGTATCCCTAAACAAAAGGATCAAGGGGAACTGTGGGAGCTTTTTGTTAGCAGTCATCCAAAGAACAACTATAAGACCCTTGTCTCATCACCATTTCACACACTTCAAAATTCATGTAGTATTCAAAAACTAGAAAGAAGAAATCTTGCCTGAAACAATCTGGTTCATTACACACATGATTATGAGTTATGCATTTCACGTGCCAAAATAATGATGTTTGCAATAGGTTAAATTTAATATGACCAAATTACTTTTGCCCAAGGTAGAGGTACAGCTTGAAAGGTGGGGATCCCCCCATGCTTCCTGGACTAAGAATAAGAAGAATTCAGAATCATAACATCTTTTTTTTCATGAAAACAGTAGTCTAACAGTGAAATTTCCATCTTTTTCCTTTTCTCCGATTTTATTGTTTTCCATGAAAAATGTTAAATAAATGAAAATGCAAACCTCCTTAAGTTTCTTTATCATTTTCATCTACGCATAAGAATTAAGAACCAAAATTACTGTTACAAATCATCCATACTATTGATAATGGCATCCATGTCAGGGGTTATGGTGACATGCTTGTCGATCTCTGCAACAGCACAACAATGCTTCTCTGCTGTATTAATAGCCACAACATCCTGGGCAAATATACAATTCATACCTGGGGAGACCTGTAACATTCCAATAATTAGACTTGCAATAAAAGTTGATATTTGCCCACTGACACAAAATTAGAACATCATTATACAATGTTTCTTTCTCCTTCTGCTGCTGTTTATTTTCAGTGTGCATGTGTGTGCATGTATTGGGGATGTGGTGGGGAGATGTATGATGATTGTTCTCAGTACTTACATCATAAAGGATGTCTCCAAGCTTCAGCTTAACTTTACCACTCCTGTACACTAGCATTTTACCCATCTGGCCAGCTGGTAATTCTTCTAATTTGCAGCTCTTCTCAGTGGCAGGTGAATCTCCTGAACGCTTTTCCTTAATGTCATGGCCATCTGCACTAGCTAATTGCTTTATCATAGGCACTATTGGTGGTAACTGAAAAAAGAACATACTAGCCTCAATGTTTTCCTCCTGCCAACCAAACCTCAAAATGCATAAGAAAGGAACCAAAAAAACTAGTAGAAATATTTGAGTCTTAATTGTCAAATTACCAACCATTAAACCAAGATCTACTGCAGGATTTATAGCATTTTCATCATAATCTGCAGTTTCTGAAGCCTCCCCAAATTCCTCCACATCGAGAATTGCTACAAGAAATACGAGTGTTAAACTACAATCATGTAACACAGATGTATAAACCACAGAAGAACAATACTTAGAACAGCAATGCATATACACATATATCACTGATAACCAGAGTGGTTTTTAACAGCTTTAATGATTCCAAATTGTGCAACCATCTATATTGTAATTATCCCATATTCCTTCAGTAAAGCAGTGCTTTTTTTTTTTTTTCCAATATGAAAGAAACAATGATATGTGTCGCTTGTCTTGAGGTGAACAGTTAAATCGCACGTAAGACAGTGTTTGGCTATCTTTTTTTATATCAAATACAAAACTTGTTTACTTCGATGTTCATTTTTCATATCTTTTTTATTCAATTTTGTAACTTTTTGGTTGACTTTCTATGTCTGCAAAAAAAAAAAAAAATTCAGTGAGCCAAATGCAGCCTTGATATTAACATTAATCATACTAGACCGCATTTGGCTCCATATTCTAGATACAAAATTTCTTCGCTTTGTTTATAGGGTTTCTTATTCATTTGTTTACTTTCAGTACATTGTAGAACAGACTATATTTGAAGAAGAGAAAACAGCCAAATGTTGCCTTACTCGCAATTGCATTGTAGCAATCGCGAGGGGCTACACCTGCACTTATTGAAATTAAAGATGGACATCAAATTACACCTGGATCTCCTGAATAGGGCCTTCTCAGTGGAAGAGTTACAGGATAATAACTGTAATAATCCTGCAGTAGAATTAAAAATTTGAGTAGACCGTTATCCATTTTGCATGCATACACTCGCAAAAGAAGAAGAAAACTAGTAACTGCACAAAGTAATGTAGCTTGTAAGCTTAAGTAGCGGTTTGCATACCCACGGTTCCACATATTCTTTCTCTGTAAGTCCTGAATAATAAGCACTACCTGCACAGACAGGCCGTGTTTAAGTACTTTGACACTCCAGTAGCAAATCAGATATGAGTGATTCCATGGATAGCATACCATGCAAAGCTGAACCTCGAGCTTGGTTACTTGCAATCCCACTTTTGGGGATATCATATGATTTTATATTAGTGGATGCAGCTCCAAAACCAAATGCAATTTGTGAAGCTTTCACTGTTTAAGGATCAAAGAATCAAGGAATCAAATTTCATACCGTAAAAGATGACAAAGAATACATTCTTCTTGAAAGTAATTATGTTCTAATATTATGGACATCTGGCCACAACTCTAGAGAAAATTAGCTAAGTTAATTGATCATGGATACAAGAATTTAAAAATATTGACATATATTTTATATGTGCAAGTCTTTTATATCACAGAAGTATTTCATTTCATTTCAGCTCCTTTGCTTCTCCAAGGTTTAGAAAAGAGTGTCGTCTACATAAAATTCACCTATGCACATATAGCTTTATATGTTCTTTCAGTTATATGCATGTATATTTACATGAGCTAGAAAGCAATAACATTAAATACAAACAAAGGTGATAGTCCATAGACTGATCTAAGTAACATGACATCAAGAAATCCCAAATGTGACATGAACCCAACAATTGGTTTTCAAATAATAACCAGATGCTATGGCAAAACTGGGATATCTAGGAAAAAGTGGGGAGAAGATGATATCAAAATGAAATAAGTATTACTGCCTTCCAAGTTCTCAATGCACTAGACCATGTCAACAAATATTCATTGCGTCAATTTTTCAAAGTTCCACTTGAAGGTTTGTACTTATCTGAATCTTTTATCAGAAACAAATGCAATACCGAAGCTTTGTCTGCCTATGATAGCTTTGAGCATACAAATCAAACTTGACTGTCTTTACATCTTCCAAATCTCAAATTCCAACAATTAGATGTTAAATCAAGATGAAATTTAAACCACCCTCAGGCTTCTGCATGCTAGGGCCTCCTCTACAATGTGAAGGGTATCTTACAACCAAAAACAAAGCTAAGACTCATTTATAAAAATTTGATAGTTTAAAATATTATATAAGATATAAAGAAAAAGTCTCTAAGCTTCTGGTATCCATTCAACGCAAATATCGAACTACACTTTCTTTCTCTGCTAATTTTTGTATTGTTTAAAATTTGTATTTTGTTTGATACCTCAAGTCTTATGATTGATTCTCTGTTCCGATCATTGTCAATTGATTGGTTTTTGACAAGTACTGGTACCAGGATTATAAACTAGCAAAAAAAAAGGCACAAGCAACCTCAAATACCCAAATGAAGGAGAACAAACTCATTCTAATACCGATCAAAGAGAAATAAATACCACATAATTAAGAAAAGAAGCTACCTTTCTTTTCAACTTTAGGCTTTGCCTTCATGGACCTTTCCTATCCAAGAGGCAAAAAATCCAAATATAAGAAAATGAACAGCACAAGAAAATATGTTTCACTAATTCATAATAAAATAAATGAATAGACATACCTGGAATTGTTTCATCAAATTCATTGCCTGAACTGCATCAACATCCTCAACCTTTTCACTAAAAAAAAAAAAAAAAAAAAGGTGGAAAGAAATTAAGTCAATCAATGTCGAGCGCATTGTCAGTTGCCAGTGAACAAAACGGCACTTACCTTTTAACTTCAGGCTTTGGAGCCCGGCGTGGGGGAACTTTAGGCACAAACTTATGCTGCAAAATATCAAACATAAAACATGCACACAAACGCACATGTTCATATAAAAACTCTTCGCTTCATTTGTGAATCATCTACAGAGTAAAAGGGTATTGAAGCAAACCTTCCTAGGAGGATTTTGAGGAGGGTTTGACTCCATTATTCAATTGAATTCGTAAATTCTAGCAAAAATGATAATAAATTTCAAGAATCAGTAAACCCAATGATCGTTAATAATCCAAGAATGCACTCATACCCCCATCGATGGACAACGACAACAACAGCAGCAACAACAACAATAATAATAATCATGATAACAAACTCTACTCATTAGTCATCGCTTGTTAAATAATAAGAACCAGTAGAGAATGCCATTAAAAAGTTGGCAGCAGCATCTAGTACACACACACACACACACACAGAGACACACACATATATATAAGAAGAAGAAGAGATTGAAAGAGAAGGATAAAAACCTGTAATGGAAGAGTTTAGGTTCAATGTTATTTGTAAGAAGCAGAGCACTCAGTGACACAGAGAACGGCCAACCAAAAACACGAGTCGCTATCAAAGCTTTTTATACGGCAAAAACCTAACAACAGGACGCGCCTTGTTGCTTGCTTGGCCCAACACCTACTCCCATGTCAATATAAATGTAAATATATACTACAACATCATTTATTATATTATATTTGTCATCATTAATAGAATTTTAAACATTTAAATAATAATTTTATTAATATATACAATTATTTATTATTTTGAATAATTTTTTAATAAATTCACTATTTTATATCATAATATCAAATGTAATTCATTTATAATAATAAAATAAATAATATTAATATTATGTATTACCATGTGTCATTAACTATTTTTTACTCTTTTTCTTTTTTTTTTTCTTTATCTTTCATATTTTTTCCTTTACATATCACTTTAGGTTACATGGATTATCATTTAATCAATAATGAATTTTTTTATTTTTATTTTTAAATAAATTTAAATTTAATTGAATTTAAAAGTATTGTTATGTGCCCTTTGAATGCAAATTTATTATTATTTTATTTTCTTATTATGAGAATTATTATATCATCTTTTACATATATATTTTTTTCTTTAGGTAAATTTTGTGCAATGTACTCTTTGAATTTATAAAAATATCATTTTAAATTTAAATTTTAATTATTTCTAGATATTCATGAAATGAAACTCAATTTCAAAATTGAAATCGAATTGTATTTAATAATAATGATAAAAAAGAACACACATATTGGGAGGCAAATTCTCAATTAGAAAATGCTAAAGCAAATTTATCGTTCAAAAAATCATAAATTTTATATTTTTTAATTTTATCAATTGATATGTAGTTTTTATTTATAAAAAAAATATCATTTTTTAAAAAATATTAATCTTATATTATAAATTATAATATTGATTCTTAATTAATATAAAATATTTTGTATAAATATCCCATTTTTTAATATTTTCTGCACAATTCTCTAATCTCCCAATCTCATTGTTATGCAATTCATACTTCTAATTTTTTATTCAATTAATCTATAATTTTTAATTTGTTCAATTATTTATAATTTCTCATATCTGTCAATTCTTATAAATAATTTTAAACTTTAATTCAATTGTATTATTATGTATTATTTATAAGGAAAATTTTGTGATATATAAGATATAGCAAAATGATTTACGCACCAAGCTAATTAAAAATATGTAGTTATTTAAATAAAATTACTACAATGATCATAATTGTAGATTATTCAAATATTAAGTATAAGCTGCGCATTGATTGAGTATACATCTAACATAATATACACTTTTTTATGCAGAATATCAAGGACTTGAAAAATCAAAGAAACAAATAAAATAATTAATTTTATTCAAAATAAAAATGCGAAATAATTAATAATATATAATGATCACATAGATTTTCTTGTTATATCATATATGTGTTCTGGAGATGAAATTTATTGAAAAAAATATACATTAGAGTTTATTGACAAATTATCAATAAGTTGAATAACAAATAGAATATATAACATATGTAAAACCAATTTATGTTTATAAACTTAAAGTTTGTAAAAAGTTTTATGGTATGAAATGTTAAAGATTTTTTTTTTTAATGTTATCAAATTCTTTTCGTAGATATAATGCAACTAACAAAAATTTGATATCATTGATGTGTGTGTCTATATATATTAGTTATATAATTTTATGTTTCAAATTAAAATATAAATTATATAATATTAAATAATAAACTACATATTAAGCTTTAGTTATGAAAATTTTAAAAATGATTTGATAAAAAAAATATCTTAATTATATTTTAAATATTATTAATATATATCATGTGCATCAAGTTACATTTAGTACTAATTTAAATTAATTAAGTAATATTTGACACAAAATCTAGTTGTGGATTATATTTTATAAATTTAAGTTATGATATAATTAATGAAAGTTGTTATTTAATATGAATATCAAATTATTATCATTCAACACCATAATTTCACTTTAGATATAAAGATAGTAAAATTTTAAGTTATAAAATGTTAATATTGAATATAAATATAATATTAATGAAGTTCATATATTTTTTTATGGTATGAAAAATAATGAAATTTGGCTGCAAAAATTCCAATGTGCAACTAGGTGGATATTAAAAGAAAATTAATAGCTTATAAATAAAATTAAAACTATTTAATGGCTCATTGGACTTCGACATTTCACACGCATAATCAAGTTCGTTCAAAAATTTAACACATAAAGTGAATGGAATTTAAAAAAAAAAACTAACACTAAAAATAACTAAAACTGTGTTAGATTGATGAAATTTAACATTAGTAAATTTGACAAAATAAATACATTTAAAATTTATGAATAATAAAATCAATAAATTTTAAAATTTTCATTGTTTGGTTTTAACATAAAATCCATGAATTGTTTGGGTAATCTTACAATATAAAAATATTATAACAATCTATTATTTATTAAAAATGATAGATTTTGAATTTTCTTACCTTTAAGATAGGAAAGTGAAGACTCTCGAGGGAGTGTTTAGTTGTTAAAATTTAATATTTTTATTTACGATCATTTTCATGAAAAGTAAATTTAGGGGTAAATAATTCAAGAAATGTAAAATTTTTGTGTTTAGTTAAATATAAAATTTTTTGAGAATTTTAAAATTAATATTTTGATTTATACATAGAATATTTCAAATAAATTAACATAAATTAATACCATAACTCTAAAACAATTGTACATTTTTATTTAATTAATTTATACATAAAGTCTTATATAATAAATTTTATCATAGTGATCAATTCATGAAATATAAGATAATATACAATATTATAATACATAATAAATACAATATTATTAAATAATATAATTAATATTAAATATAACATTAATATTAATACAATACAATAATATTATAAAAATATTATAATATAATTAATAAAATAGTAATAGTAATTATTCTCTTATTTGAAAAATACTTAATCATTATAACATATTAATAATTCAAAATATATAGTCTATGATAATAAAAATTTAAGAAAATCGAAAAATGATTTAATTACTCAATGAACTAATAAAAGACCATAGTTTTTTATAGTTTAATAATTATTTTATTAAATTGAATGATAATCTATATTATAGGTTTTGATTATAATTGTCCTAGACAAATATATAATTTTTAGTCTAGTAAATAAAAAAATAGAATAGATTATATATGTTTATATATTATATTAATTTAAGTATATTTGTCAATATATGATTATAAGGAGTGCTAAATACTTTTTTGTATTGCATTATTTTTATTTTATTTTTATTATAATAACACGTGACATGTGACATGATTAAAATCAATTTCTATTTAAATTATGTTATTATGTTTAGCACAATAAAATTTTATATTTTAAATTATACCGTGTGTCATTATAATAAAAAAGTAAAAAGAAATAATATAAAAATATATATATAACATTCATATAATATATAATTTTTAATAATCATGAAAAAGTAACTTTTTCATTTTTTACCTAAATCAAAAAGTAAAAATGAGATCACAAATTTAACAATATAGTTTTTTTACAACTTTCTCACACAAACCAAATATAAAATCTAGTATTACTGATTTTGCCAACCAAATACCCTTCAAAATGAATTAGAGAATAATGATTTTACAAAATATATGAATTGTAATTTTTTTTTATTTATCAAATGATGAATTTAAGTCAAATATATAAATTTAATAAAATTTCTCATTTAAAAATCTTTAATCCAAAAAATATATAACTTCACAATGCATTGCTTCCACTCAAAAAAAAAATATTCACAATGCCACAATTTCCAATTTAACAGAAAGAGACAGCGTTATGCAAAAGAAAATTATAACGAGGCTGGATGGAAAATATAAGTACTCGTTAGAATTAGTTTTCTCCGCAGCCAAACAGAACCTTAAAAGATTTCCGCACTCGTGTCATTGCAATTCGTTCTCGTCTCATGCATGTGCTTCGCTTCTCTAACACAACAGTATTCCTTCAAGCAACCACCAGCTAGTTAGAGTCGGAGACAGAGCTAGGGTTAAAAAAAATTAAATTCCAATTGAGAAGCAGCATCAGCAATGGCGAGTGTGTACATACCTGTGCAGAACTCGGAGGAGGAAATGAGGGTAGCTCTGGATGAGCTTCCTCGAGACGCTTCTGATATTCTCGACATCCTCAAAGCCGAGCAAGCTCCTCTTGATCTTTGGCTTATCATTACGGCTCGCTCTTTTGCTTCAATTTTGTCTTCTACAAGTTGATGTCGTGAATTTTACATTGATATAAGTTAGAGCGCTAAATAGCGGTTAGGTTACTCCATTTTTTTCCCCTCAATATTGTTAGTGTTTCATATGACGCAGAGGGAGTATTTTAAACAGGGAAAACTTGATCAATTCCGCCAGATATTAGAGGAAGGATCCAGTAATGGTATTTTTCTTTTGTTTCCTCTCTCTCTCTCTCTCTGTCTCTTGTTTTTAAAAAAGGACATTGAGTGCATTGGATGTGCCGGAACTCACAGCAATTGGATATTTCATATTATCTGATAATGGAGTTTTTCTTCAAAAAAAAAATGCAGAAATTGATGAGTATTATGGTGATGTTAGATACGAGAGAATTGCCATACTAAATGCATTAGGGACTTGCTATAGCTATCTTGGGAAAATCGAGACAAAACAGAGGGAAAAGGACGAATATTTCATACAGGCTACTAAATACTACAATAAGGCTTCAAGGATTGACATGCACGAGCCTTTTACTTGGGTTGGGAAAGGTACTGTAAAAAAATATCTTTTCTTGTAAATATACCTGATATTTGATCAGGTGGTCATGTTAAATTTGCAGATGTGTTTATAATCATCGCAAATTCCTCAGGGGAACTTTTCACCCCTCTGAATCACTTTTATCTGCTTTCTCCATTCAGTCCTTCACTCTTGCCATGTTGAACTCTAGTGGAGATATGGCTGTTTTCATGTATATCTCAAAAGACATTGAAATACTCAGCTGTGTCTCACTTGAATTTGTTTCCACATCTATTATTGATGTCATCAACTGTATGTAGCCATCAATTCCTTTCCATATGCTTTCTTTTACTTTACGTAAAAGTGTGTTGTCATGTATTTCTATTACAGGTCAGCTATTACTGGCCAAGGGTGAAATAGAACAGGCATCTAACGCTTTTAGGATCGTACAGGATGCAGACCGTGATAATGTATCAGCACTTTTGGGTCAGGTATACTAAGTCTTCTATATATTCCGATCGTGTTAGTAATTTCATTTAATACTATTGTTTTTCTAAAAAGCTTTCTATTGTAAGCTTTGTTATAGCAGTGCCTTGAAGTGATGGAAGATGGTTGCTTTTGTGCTATTGTTTTCATGCACATAAAGTTTTACACTTGATTTCATTGCACTAAACCAACAATTTTGGATTTCTGGTTAATTTTGACACGCAGATTTGATTAGTAATAATTATGGCTATCTCCTTGTTGTGTATAACGTGGAAAATGGTTAGATGTGCATTATGAATATCATACTATTGTAAAAATACCAAGTAGAACTGAACTTGGTTGAAGCATGGAAGAGCTTAACAATTCTCAATGAATTTGTGAAGTGATCTAGTCTTGAGACCATATAAAGAGAGAGGCCATGGAAACTAGTTGAGATCACAAGAACCTAAAGCAGGGCATGCCTTCATTGTTTTGCTATGACCAGCCTGCGTCCAAATATCAGTCTTTTTAAGTACCTGCAGTACTCCCCTACTTTAGGAACTTAGAAATGAGATATAAATGAAGTGACAACCACTTTAGCTCAATTCACGCTATGTAAACTCCCTTCTATACTATGATATAGGACCGTACGGAACACCGACTGAATCCCCTGGCTTTGCTTGTTAGGATAATGCCAATTTTTTGTGAATAACCGTCTTAGCATTTTGCAGGCATGTGTGGAGTACAATCGTGGTCAGTACAATGAATCTTTAACAAAGTACAAGGTTTGTCATATTTATCATATTGTTTGCGATTCATTGCGCTTATTTCTCAATCTGTTTAACTTGTATTCTTAGCATGAGTTTGTAGGGTACATAATTTTTCTGACATGTGGTGTTAACTTACTATCTTTGAACTTTGGTAAGAGGGCATTGCAAGTGTATCCCAGTTGTCCTGGAGCTGTAAGGCTTGGTATAGGTCATTGCCACTATAAATTGGGTCATTTTAAGAAGGCTTGGCAAGCATTTGAAAGGGTTTTGCAGGCAAGTGATATTTTGTGTTCATTGGGCTTATTTGTTACCAACTGTATATGCTACATGTTTTTCACCAATGCCAATATTCATATATTTCATGATTTTTCATATGCAGTTGGATCCAGAAAATGTTGAAGCTCTTGTCGCCCTTGCAATTTGGGATTTGCAAACAAATGAAGGTGGTTGATAATAATTTTTCATTTTTTGTTTGTCCATACTAATTTCTCATTTGATCCAACATATTCCGATGCTGTGTTACACTAAACAGCTGCTGGCATAAGGAGAGGAATGGACAAAATGCAGAATGCTTTTGAGATATACCCCTATTGTGCAATGGCATTGAATTATCTAGCAAATCATTTTTTCTTCACAGGTCAACATTTTTTAGTTGAGCAGCTGACTGAAACTGCGCTTGCTGTGACCAATCATGGACCAACAAAGTCACACTCTTACTACAATTTAGCACGTTCTTACCACAGCAAGGTTTGGATGCCATGCCTTTTATAATTGTATTAAAGTGTATTTTTACATTGTTATTAGGGCCAAAATTTGTTCGGAGGTGGATGAAATCTTTTCCATTGGGGGGTTCTGTTGGTTTATTGCTCTTGTTGTGCTTTCTTGTGTACACATGCAAGAATTTGATTTTTCTTTTTGAGAAATTTGATGGAAAGAGATGCAAGACAAGGCTTGTGTTTAAGTGACCTTTCATTTTATATTTTAACTGTGCTCATTCTTTGGTTTCTATGTAGTCTCAATTATATTAACTGAGTTCCTTGTGATTCGTGTGCCTACATGCCTCTATGCTGTCTAATGATGCGTGTCTGGTTATTTAGATGGCCTAACTATTTGACAATCTAAACTGTCAAATATGATACCCTTTATTAACAGTTGCAAGAAATTTTTTTCTGCTGCTTAATGCTTGTAAAATAAATGATTGAAGCTTTTGACCATTTTTTTTCTTTTTCATGTTTTTTTTACTTTCATTTCCCCCCTTCTTTTCAGAGGGGCTTGAGATTTTTTGACTGTTCATGCTTAGCAAGTATGTCAATTTTGGACCTTTGACTGCTAGCAGTGATGCCATTCTCTGACTGTAGGGGGACTATGAAATAGCTTCAAGGTACTACCGGGCATCTGTGAAGGAAATCAATAAGCCCAGTGAATTTGTGTTTCCTTATTATGATAGGTGAAAATGGGCTTTTTTTTCTTCTCATGTTTCTATTTTTTATTCTTTTTGGATGTCAAAACCTGTGTGTTAATCCTTTTATACATATTTATTATTTTGACACTTTATTGATGATATCATGGCTATGTTTAAGTTGCCCCTCTTTAATTTCGATACTATTTCAGCCTTACTGAAGTTTCATCATTATTGTATCTTTGTATGTTGTACCTGTGAGCAGTATAAACAGAAGGATTATTTTTTCCATTCTCTCGTTTCACACATTCTATATGTAATATTTGTTATTTCTAACAGGATTGGGTCAAGTACAACTAAAGTTAGGAGATATTAAGAAAGCACTATCAAATTTCAAAAAGGTTTTCGAGGTCTACCCTGATAATTGTGAGACACTAAAAGTGAGTAAAAATAAGATGGTGTTGGGATTCAAATTTTCCTTTTCAAAACTTAATGGAACGTTAATTCTTTTGTTTCCTTTGAATCTTCTAGTAATGATTCAAACTGAAAAATTTATTGGTGCTTCAGGTTCTTGGGCATATATATGTTCAGCTTGCAGACAGAGAAAGCTCAAAAATGTTTGAGGGAAGGCTGCAAAAATTGATCCGCGTGATGAACAGGTACTAGAAAGTTAGTGCACTTCACAGATTGTTATTTGAGGATTTTAGGTTTTTGTCTCCTATAAGGGTGTCTGAGAGTTGATATTGATCCATAACTGGGACCAACATATATGGTGTGTGGATGATGTGAATCCCATGTTAATTTTTACATTTTTCATTTGGTTTCTCTTCATATTAAAATATAGTTGTCTTAAGACTATGAGAGCTGATATTGCAGATTCCTGTGCCTTGTGAATCACATTGTAATGCGTCTATTAATGATTCTTCCTTGTCATAGTCATTACCATAGAAATAATAACATAACCCCCACCCCACCCCTTTCTCTTTTGTGTTGGTTTTTAATTTAACCTGCACTTTTCTTTTATGCATATGGCCATGCAAGTAATGCCTTTCATTATTAGGTTCACACTTTGGACTTAAATACTTGTATATATCCTTGTGGAATTTCTTGCCTTAAACACTGGTACATGTATCACATTTTCCTGCTATTTTGTGAGGCTATACTTCTGCTGAAGACCCAAAAAAAAAAAAAGTCAACATCTAGAATGCAAACATAGAAAAGCTTTGGGTTACTCCAAATGACTTTTGTTTTCCATATTTGTATGCTCTATATCCTTTTTATTCTTCTTCAAAAAGATACATAACAAGGAAAACAATTGTTATCTATTTCCTGATAGCACTGAAATGGTATTAAGTACAGTAGGCTCACTTTAAAGTTGGAGTGCCAGATTCCTTCTTTGCATTCAATGTCATTATTTATCAGTGTAGAATTGCAAGAAATATTGTATTATTTGATCCTCCAAGTTGTTGCACAGTATTATAAAATATATGCAGCCAACTATATGCTTTTCTTTTACAATGACTTGTCTTTTCTTTAATTTCTTACAGTGACTTGTCTTTCTTTAATTTCTTAGGCATTTCTCGATCTGGGTGAATTGTTAATTTCATCTGACACTGGAGCCACCCTTGATGCCATCAGAACTGTGAGGACTTAGTATTTTTTACTCCATGAATTGTCAATCTAGCATTTGTGATATTGAAAAACTCTAATGAGTCAAATTTAAATATATACAGGCCCGTAGTCTTCTAAGAAAGAGAGGTCAAGAGGTGCCATAGAAGTGCTTAACAATATTGGTGTTATTTATTTTGATAGAGAAGAACTTGAGGTTTGTACAATCTCTTTGTATAGGGTCAACACAAGTATATTTCCTGTGTCGAAGAAATTATTTAGATTAGTATCTGATTTTGTTCTTGATTTGCTAGAGTTTGAACATCCTCTTCTACATCTAATTTCCTGGTATTTAAATCTTTATCATGGATTGCAAATATCAGTTTGGTGTCTTGTCATTTAACAGCATGCTCTGGAAACTTTCAAAGAGGCTCTAGGAGATGGAATATCGTGTTCTTTCCTTGATGGTAAAGCAAAGACCTATAACATTAATGCAGCTGCATCTACTCTTCAATACAAAGACATGCAATTATTTCATCGATTGGAGGAAGACGGCCTTGATGTGGAACTACCTTGGGATAAAGTCACAACACTATTTAACTTGGCCAGATTACTTGAGCAGATGCATGATACAGAAACTGCAAGCATATTATACTGTCTCATATTGTTTAAGGTGCATACTTTTTTGCCTCATATTTGGATAGGCACACTTTATTCCTCTGTTTCTTTTTGTGAAAATATCAACTTGGACATTGTAGTTGACTATGTAAGATATGTAGAATTTACACTCCCTCTTGTGAAAATATCAACTTGGACATTGTAGTTGACTATGTAAGATATGTAGAATTTACACTCCCTCTTGTTGATGCATAAGTATATAATTCTAATTAGTGAAAGTGTAAAAATAACTCACACAACTTTATTTTGATTTGTGAGTTTGTTTTATAACTTGATTTGTGCAATTTAAACTTTGACAAACACAAAAACTAGAAATATATTCACATGCTGAAATGTATGGCCTGTTCCATTACTATATGGTGGTTTGTAATTCAGGATTATTAGATGCACGCTAGTTCCTTCCCTTTTCATTCAAAATCACAGTATATCTTGAGAAAAATTGTGGAGTAGGTTCATTTAGTATTTTTTAGGTTTTATGTGATGATACCTGAATTTATAAATGCACCAGATTCAACCACTCATTGTATTTTCCAAAACTTTTTCTTTGTAATTCACATTATACTGACTGCAGATAATCTTAGTCAATTATGACTTTTGCTTTGTTGTTCCTGCCAGATCTACAATTGTTTCAAAAGTTTCCTTGTTAAACTATCTTGCTTGACCAAAGCATAGAATAACAAACAACCGTGTCAGCTACTTGACTTCTGAAAGTTCAGGCCTTGTAGTGATGTTTCCAGCAGATTTACTTTTTTTTTCCTTGTCCCTCTAAGCTTTCCTTTATTAAACCAAATCTCTACTATACCAAACTCAATATAGCAAGTGCCTAGTTAGCTATTAACTTGTTTATTCCTTTACTGAACCAAATAAGATTGACTATATTTCGACATACAGCATGATCCAGTTTTCTTTTGACTTATTTATTCTTTTCTGCAGTATCCAGACTATGTGGATGCTTATATGAGGCTGGCCGCTATTGCAAAAGCTCGAAAAAATCTTCAATTAAGCATTGAACTGGTTATTATCACCACCTTAGAATGTCCTTCCTATAAATTATTCTATATATATATATTTATCACACACACACAATTAATGACCAATCTTTCATTTTTTAGGTTAATGAGGCTCTGAAGGTGAATCACAAGTGCCCTAATGCGTTATCTATGCTCGGTGACTTGGAACTGAAAAATGATGACTGGGTTAAGGCAAAAGAGACCTTCCATGCTGCTAGTGAAGCAACTGACGGGAAGGATTCTTTTGCAACTCTCTCTCTGGTGCTGACCTTGGGCATGCTTCTTTTAATCCTTTTTAGATATATTGTCATTCTTCCAGTATCCAATTTTTTATGACTGCTTTGCACCAACTGTTGTACACATTGCCATTTTTGCTGAATATGAGACAGTATATGCTTCTTGGCATTGTTAAGGGGAACTGGAACTACTTTGCTGCTATACGCAATGAGAAAAGAAATCCTAAGTTGGAGGCAACACATTTGGAGAAAGCCAAGGAACTGTACACCAGAGTATGAATTTTTGTCATTTTTTTCTGCCTCCCTCATTATCAGGGTCTTTCTCCCTTTAGTTCCATCCTTTTCATATTGTTTCAGTAGTTCTTAAGGGATTGTGGTTCTACAGTTTTTGTTTTTAATTAATGTGTGTGTATGTGCTTTGTTGTTTAGCCAAGCACTAGCTGATATATTGCTGACATTATGCTCATGGTTTGTTTGTTCCATTTTTCCCTTTTTCTTCATCTTTTCCTTTGATGGATAACATATTTGTTCCATTTTTCCCTTTTTCTTCATCTTTTCCTTTGATGGATAACATAATAAATTGTCGTTATTGAGTCTGAAAGACCATGGTGGTGCTGGAAATATCTCACTTTCAAGTCGTTGGGCAGCATGACAATAATCAGAGACTCAGATCATTATCTATAACCTTTAGGACACAGAAATCTCAATTTGTTTGCCTTTTTGTTTTTACGCAACATATTCTTTTGTTATTGCAGCAGGAGCCTCCTAGTATTACCTCCAAATTTGTCATTGTAGGTTCTAGTTCAACATGCAGCAAATTTATATGCTGCCAATGGTGCTGGAGTAGTCTTGGCAGAAAAAGGACATTTTGATGTGTCAAAAGATCTTTTTACACAAGCAAGGCTAATATATGCATTCATTGTTCGATGATGTAAAATTTGAAACTTCTATCCCCCCAGCTCCTCACCCTTCCTTTCCTGTTGGATCCTTTGTTCATTCTATTGATGATATAGGTCCAGGAGGCTGCAAGTGGAAGCATTTTTGTCCAGATGCCAGATGTGTGGATAAACTTGGCACATGTTTATTTTGCTCGAGGAAATTTTGCATTAGCTGTGAAGATGGTAAGTGCATCTCAGGTCATTTTATTTATCCAGTTGTGTGCATTCAGCAAATGTGTGTGTTTGTGTGTGAGTTATAAATATTACTTCTAACTGCTTTTTAACTGTATAATTTGTTGCATTTCCTTTATTGCAGTATCAAAATTGTCTGCGGAAGTTCTATTATAATAGACTTTCAAATTCTCCTTTATTTGGCCCGTACACATTATGAAGCTGAACCGTGGCAGGACTGCAAGAAACTTTATTGAGAGCCATCCACTTGGCACCTTCAAATTACATACTAAGGTTTGATGCAGGTGTTGCAATGCAAAAATTCTCAGTGTCTACACTACAAAAGACAAAGAGAACAGTAAATGAGGTTATGATCCTATGTAATTTAATTTATTTATTTCTTTTGTTGGTGCCTCGCAGGTTCCTTATGTTTTACAGGAAAATAGTTTTTAACCTTTCTTCTTTTTTGATATGCTTCAAAGAGTGTAGGATGTGGTGCCTGTGCATTAGAGTTGAATTTTGGTGTAGTGAGATGGAGTCTGGGATATAACTAAGATGGTGAACATTTTAGTCTTTGATTGATGAATGTGAGGAAATTGCTGATACACTCATTGAAGGATTTGTTGAGCTGGGAAGGAAACTTTTATGGTATTATAGCGAGACAAGAAGTCCGTTTGTCCTGTGAATTAAGTTGTGAGAATGCATTAGTCAAAATGGAATAAATGCAATTTTCTGTAAGCATGGAATAAATGCATTAGTCAAAATGGATGAATGGTAGAGGAGAGCTCAATTTGAGAAAGGGTTGTGTCAATTCTATGATCAGTATTAGGAAGAAAAACTACTGCACTAGTTATGAGGAGGATGAGGGTTTTTTATTGGATTTTTTATTCCTTAGACAAAGCTATGTTATTGTTGTTTCATTATTATTATTGTTAATCATCCCATGGCATTTGCGAGTGAATAGAGGTACACATTTCAGCCAATTATGGCTAACCTGATGAATGTAAACTGCTAGGTTTAGTTTATCTAGAAATCTTGAAGACCAACCAAGCCAAATATTGTAATGCAGAACAATAAGGCTTTGGCATGTTTTCTTTTACATGACTTTTTTGTTCATTTGGTATTAGTCAGATCAAATAATCAAATTTCTACTTATCAAGTGACTTAAGACTTATTTTTCCTGAATGATTATTAAGTATATCTTCTCGTTGTGAAAGCTAAAATTATGTGCAACTAAATTGACTGGAAACAAGTGAGACAATTTCTTGGTTGCTTAATCCAGATACCATCTTAACATGATCTTCACTTCTGTAACATTCAGGTGCGCTCAACAGTTGATGAGCTGGAAAATGCTGTTCATTTATTTAGTCAGTTATCTGCTTCTTCCAACCTTCATTTTCATGGGTTTGATGAAAAGAAAATCAACGCCCATGTTGAGTATTGCAAGCACTTATTAGAAGCTGCAAAAGTTCACCGTGAAGCAGCTGAGCGTGAGGAGCAGCAGAACCAGCAGAGACAAGAAGTGGCTCGTCAGATGGCATTGGCTGAGGAAGCCTGTCACAAGGCTGAAGAACAAAGGAAATTTCAGGTCCGCTGCTATAAACCTTGCTTTATACCTATGGATTGAAAGCTCCTATTCATGAAGACAAGTTACATAAATGCTTCTTTTTTTATTATCTTTTCTTTTTGTGAGGAAACAGTTGGAGAAGAGAAAGCAGGAGGATGAACTGAAAAGGGTCTGGCAACAAGAGGAGCATCTTGAGCGTGTAAAGGTAACATTTTTGCTCCTCCTGTCTTATGCATAAAAAAATTATGCATGTGCTGATAATTATTAGACTTGGAATCCTTTTCATGATTAAGAATGTTTGAAGGTCCAAGAATTCCTCCACAGTCTCATAGATGATATTGGCAAGGAAAATTATTAATGTGCAATTGTGTTAGATATTTGTGCACAAGTTGTGTGGATATACTGTCAGATACTGGAATTTTACCAATGAGCCAATGAGATGTCCATATGAATATTTTGCACCTTTGCATGAATCTATCTGCTAATTTTCTAGTGTTTTAGGGAATAATAATTGTAGAGAAAAATGAATTTGGTGATTTTTCCTTTTGAAATGGGCACATGCTTAACGAATGTTGAGTTTCTGATTTGCCAAATTTTGGTACCCTCAGGAGCAATGGAAGAGTAGTACTTCTAAGCGGCGAGACAGATCTGAGATAGATGATGAGGAGGGTGGGCATAGAGAGAAGAGGAGGAGAACAGGTGGGAAAAGGAGAAAGAAGGACAAGAGCTCAAAGTCACTATGACATGGAAGGCACAGATGCTGATTTGATGGATGATCATGAAGAACTGGAAGATGAAGATGACAAAGTGAATTATGGGGACCACAGAAACCGGATGAATGATCAGGATGTTAATGCAGAAGAACATGCTCAGGAACTTCTTGCAGCTGCTGGGCTTGAAGATTCTGATGCTGAAGATGTAGCAGTAAGAAACTAAGAAACTGTTGTCACCTTTACTTGCATTTCCATCTGATCAACTGTTTTGATCATGAAATATAGCTACACTAAGAAAATTACATACCCTGACATAATCCTGCTGTTGGGAGCACAAAATATGATGTGCAACAGTTTGGAATGCATTTCTGATTCTTAATGTGTTAGCGTCAGTGCATCATCATTTTCCAACACTAGAGACTGCAATATTTTTAATTTCTATTTTTTGTTATTCTGGATATCTAATTTACATTTTGAGCACCATTTGATCAAAATGGAATATTTCCTTGCAGTTGCTGGCTGAAATTCATTTTTTTTTTTCTTGGTAGAAGGCTGTGCCTTCATCAACAGGTAGGAGGAGGTCAGCATGGTCGGAATCTGATGATGACGAGGTATTAGATAGGAAACCACAGTCCAGTCCTGTCTGAGAAAATTCTGCTGATTGCAAGAAAGAGATGGAGAAATCAGAGACGATGCTGACAAGCAACATGGTGATGACGAAGATTGATATCAAGTACTTTTAACCCCAGGAATGTAGGAACAAACTAATATATGAATGTTTTGAAAAAGGAAAATAGCCTATGCACACCAGGGAAAGATAAATTCTTGCTGTTTTTAGAAGTTCTCATGCTCCCTAGAGATGTATCATAGAACTTGTAATTTTTGTATGTTATACTGATGTAATTAATTTAAATTTGTTTAAATTCAAAAGCAACTTCAGTATCTCATGTATGTTGTAACCTCCTTCTATGGCTGCCTCTTGATTGTATGGCGTAGGCGTTCATTTAAAAAGGATGTGGATTTGGATTTGATATTATGCTGATGTTTATATTTTCCAGCTGAAAATTCCAACTCAATACCATAATCCATTTCAAATGCACACCTATCCAAACAGGATTAAGTCTCTCTCTATGAGAAATTGGTTAACTGCTGCTTTACTTGGGGACCTGCTAATATTAAACATCTGAGAGTAAGCTGGGCTTGACATTAAATTTTCTGTAATATCATGTCTCTGAAGTTTGTATATTGTTCATCTAAACAGGAAGAAAAGGAAAGGGAAATGTTGCAAGTTCCGGCTGCAGAGGAACCACATCACAAGCGCGGGTGTAAATGTCCCCGTGGATATAGCTCCGGGATCTTGATAACATTATTGTCTGTTGAACTCAAATGCCTGTAGATGAGAGTTACTCGTTTTCTAAGTAAGGTAGGAGGATTATTTTTATTACTATTACTTTATCCTCTTTTCTCACTCTGCCAATTAGAGTGATGACTGACAAAGAGGCAGAGTCAGAGTCAGATTTTTGTTTCTTGGGCGGGTGAGGCCTGAGGGGGTGATGGGTGACAGAAGGATTAAAAGGTGTACTAGTGTATGTATGGCTGTGCTGTGCTTCCTAACTGGCTACTGATGCATCCAGTGCGCAAAAAAAAAGGCCTTTTAGTTTTAAGTCAAGTCTTTGAACACTCTTTTCTGAGGTAATCAGACCCACGCTCACCGCACCAGATGGTTCAGAACACATGCGGGAAAGACCAATGCTCTGTTTGCCATGGCCTTTACCTGACCCCTCCTGCCTGTTCGGCTCCATTTCCATTACCCAAATGCCGCTTTTCTCTGTGTAGCCCAACCAAAAAAAGCAAATAATAATAATAATAATCTTTCAACAATACAGTAGTATGTTTTTTGCGCCATTTTTTTATCAGACTAGATTGTAAAAGTGGAGTTTTTTTTAGTTGGAAATGCCACATCATCCTCCTCCCTTCCCAATCCTCAAATATGGTGACATTTTATTATGTTATCACAACTAATAGGGTTGCATAAGACATTTTTACCTTTTGTTGATTCTAACAATTTGTTATAATTAAAGTGGACAACGTCTACTGCAGCCAACTTAAGAGTAAGGAGCTCAACTTAGCAGCACGGGTAAGTTTAAGACTTGTTTTCTTAGTAAATGCGTTGTAAATTTAAGCTAGGGCTTAACTGATTTGAACATAGTTACTCAAACATAATCATACTTATATTGAGCATAATAAGCAAAAATTGGTCTGATTTTTTCTCAATAACTGCAAATTAACTAAAAATATTCGTACGGAGTAACTAAAATTACAGTATTTGTCCTTTTTTAAAAAAAATAATCTAAATAAAAAGTAAATATTTTAGGTATTATATTAGAAGCTATATATTATAAAAATGGAAAAATTATTGAACCAAACATCACATGTCTAAATAAGTTCTTTTGCTCATTTTAAAAAAATAAACCTTAATATTGAATTTGAGGATCATTATTTATGTACCTAAACAAGTGATCATATAAAGTTGAATTACCCGTTCCACAAACGTCTTCGTTGAGTTGATTGTCCTAGGAAGCAGGTTAAGCTAGTTGTTAGAATTGAAAGCAAGCATATGATGTTCAAACTTCAAACATGCATCCCTATCTTGGGTACCAAAAAATTTTTGGCTATTCATGAACTCTAAAGTGAAATGGAAAAGAACAAAACCAAGAAAGCAGAAGACATTGGATACTTCATTAAAACATACACATGACTCAATCCCAAGCACATTTTGCCAAAAAAGCAACCACCCAAAAAAAAAAAAAGGACTAACAATCAGCAGCAGTTCGTAAACCTAACAAAAAGCACAGCTGTCCCGCCCAGCAAAGTACATTCTTGGCCTTCAATAGAGAAACCGCAGCTGAAAAATCAACCATCTGCCAAAAAATAAAAATGTTCAAGGACAAGAAACATTAGATTGTGAATGTGTTGAGAAAAAGGGAAAATTACCATTATGGGTTCTTGAATTGAAGATAGGGAAGTCATGTGAAGGGGAGGGAATAGAGATGGAAAGCCTGGTTGTTGATACTGATGTGCTATTTGGTGACTTATCATCCAAATCAAGCCATGAATCTTTGTTCCTCAGTGGCCATTCATCAAAAAAACTATGAACAGTCTTTTGGGGCTCTTCTTCTCTTTGGCATTTTTTTTCATTTCCAAGAAGATAACTTTGCTGATACTGCTTTTGTTGTTTTGGAGCATCATGATCACTTAAGCTATGAAGCTGCAAGTAAGAGTACTCATTATGTAAAGTAGATAAGCTTCGCTGGTTTGAAGAAGAAGAAGTTGAGGAAGAGCTCTTCGTTAGCGGCGTAAATTGCCAAGCATCATCCAAAGATGAACCAGATAAGCTTCTCATAGAACCAGAGGGTTCTGAGAAGAAAGCATGTTCATCAACCTCCTCTTTAAGCCCATAAGCATTCCTGTATCTTGTTTTGAACAGGAAAACAAATGAAAGTAGATGTCAATCAAAGCCAGGACTCATAAAACAAGATTCAAGAAAGCAACCAAAAAGGAAAAGAAAATTCAATAACTAGAAATATAGCAGTTCTTTTTCAAAATGAACCTGTAGTCTGTGTTAGTGAGGGAACAAGAACGACCAGAGTCCAAAAGCAAGGGAGTAGAGTTGTTATCTTGTGGTGAAACACTATTTGCAGGAGGTCTTGAAGAAGCATGTGAAGACAAAAACTGATGGTTGAGATGGTTATGGTGAGAAGGATAGTGAATGTGATGTGGGTGGTGATGGTGGTGGTGGTGGGTCTCAGATGACAGTAGAGAAAGAGATGGTGGGGTTGTTAATAGAGTAGAAGTGGAGTGGTTCTTGCTGGTTATTGATGAGACAGTTGGTGTTATTATTGATGGGTTCGCTGTTGCTGTTTGTGTTGCAACTTCCACAGGCTTTCTTGAACGGTTTTTCCCTCTGTGCATGTGTCTCTCACAGTACTTAGAATCTGGATATGCTTCTTTTGAGCACCTCCATTTCTTTCCATCTGTTCTTCTGCACCTTCCTGGTTCT
>CATIWR010246687.1:0-23565 GCA_949677035.1 Omphalea diandra
ATAAATAAAATTTTATATATATTTTTTTTTTATATATATATATATATATATATATATATATATATATATATATATATATATATATATATATATATATATATATATATATATGCGGGTGTGCGCACGCAAAACGGTAAATAACTAGTTCTTATTTATTTGTTGCAACAGTTTGCTTCAGAGACATTACATGCATGTACCTTGACAAGATGAGTTTCAATTTTCTTTTAATTTTTAATTTTAAATATGACAAAGTGGGTTTTTTTCCTTTTTTTTTTTTAAAAAAAAGAGAAGTCTATATTAATGGTTGATAACTAATAAAATGACGGAAAAATGATAGGTATGAGTGGTTGTTTTCAACTTGATTGGAAAAAGAGCTGACTTTGGAAAAAGTATTGCCCCATGTTTGGAAAATGTTTAGAGATAAAAATAAACAAAGAGAAAAAATAAATTTTATTTATTTATTTATTTATCTCTTCATATTTGAATAAAAAGTAATGAGTAAAAATAAATTTTATTTTTCTTTATTTATTTTCTTTTCTTATGTTTAGTTAAAAAAGGAGGGAAAATAAATTTATTTTTTCTCTTCAATAAAAAAGTATTAAGTGCACATATATAAATTCATCGTAAATTTCTTTAATTATCATATTTTCTCTTCATTTTATAGAAAAAATAAAAAGAAAAAATAAAAGTTATTTTCTTTCATTTTTTATTTTCCTTCTATTTGTAAACAATAAAAAATTACAATAATTACTTATTTTTCATCCTTATTTTCCTTACTCTCCTTATTTTACCTCAATCCAAATATAAGTTAAGTCACATTTTGATAGGAGATTTTATTTTGTGGGGAAGTTAGGTTAGCAATTTATATGAAAAATTTTCTAGTTGTTTGAGATTTTATGCCATTTAAAAATTAGGATTAAATATTTTGACCCTTAAAAAAAAAAAAAAGTCGATCTTCGTGGTTGGTACTAATAAAATGATGAAAAAGTGATCGGTAAGAGAGGTTGCTTTCAACTTGATTGGAAAATGAGCCGACTTTGGAAAAAGGGCTAGTGACATTTTGATAGGAGATTTTATTGCGGGGAAGTTAGGTTATCAATTTATATGAGAATTTTTCTAGTTGTTTGGAATTTTATGCCATTTAAAAATTAAGATTAAAGATTCTGACTTCTAGATTTGTTCATATTAATCTATTTAGTTTTTTTTATTTTTAAAAATTATATTAAAATGACCTTCATTTTGATTCCATTGAATTATATTGTCCTTTTATTAAATTTTCAATCTTTTTCCATTAGTCAAAGTCTGAAAATCAAAATATAATTTTGTTAGTCAAAGTCTAAAAATCAAAATATAATTAAATTTTTTTTAATAAATATAAAAAGTACTCTTACCCTTAATAAAACTTTACTTTCCCTTAATCAAATTTTATTGCCCTTAGCCTATGTTTGAGAAATTATTTAGAGAGAAAAAAATAAAGAGAGAAAATAAACTTTATTTTCTTTCATTTATTTTCCCTTCTCATGTTTAAATAAAAAAAAAAGGAGAGAAAATAAGTTTTATTTTCTTTCATTTATTTCCTCTTCATGTTTGGATAAATGATGAAAGATAATTTTTTTTCCCTCTTCAATATAGAAATATCAAGGATAAAAATATAAATTTATCTTAATTCCTTTTATTCATCATATTTTATTTTCATTTTAGAGAAAAGATAAAGAAGAAAAAATAAAAGTTATTTTCATTTTTCTCTTATTTTCTTTTCATTCTAAATAATAAAAAATTGCAATGAATCAGTCAATGAGGGTCGAAAGGATAAAGGTCGTTATATTGGTAATGACCCTAAAAAGTGGCATGTGTTTGGATCAACATGGTATCCTTTAGGTTTTGTGCAATTTCAAAGCCCTTATGTCTACAAAAGCGGTTATTGGGGGACCAAAAATGAGACAATATATTGACATTACCTCTAGAAATTATAAAGTCGCCATGCAACTTTGGTTGGGAAAAGAATCATGGGAAGACAAAATATGAGCCTAAACTAAGTCAATTATAAGACTTGTTTCGTCTTTACCCCATCAGAGATCATGTTTGAAAAATTGGGTACAACTTAGGAAGATGCTAGGCACCCCAAACTGCTCGGATATTGGGATTCAACCTTCCAGCATCTTTGGTTCACTTTTAACATCTTAACCAAGTTATTAATTAATCCAATTTAACAATCCTAAACATGTCCCTAGCGCAACCAATCAAATCAAATTATGCATTTAAATGGAAGTGGGGTCATGCATCAAGGCATATGGATCTCACACATCTCATCACATATACATAATCATCTAAAAAAAATGGAGTGGTTCATGTGACACGATATAGAGTTGTCATGCGTCTCATCCATACATCACATCAAATGGTCATCCATGATCTCAATTTTGTGATAAAAGATGACCATTAAGACCATCAAGCATGGTTTAACTCAAATAAACACCTACACCATAAAATACATAGGTTAGTAACTAAAGCAAGTAAATAAATTAAATATTCAAAAAAAAAATGAAATTATCAAACACCTTATCATATCTCTAAAGTCAAGGTACCTAAAAATACTTCTAAGTCCATAATAAACACATTCCAACTATTGGACTAGGTTGCTCAAATCTATATCAAAACTCTCTTTTGATTTTGACAACATAGATTGAAAGACTCTAATCATTTTCTCTAATTATGATGATTGCAGAAATAAAGTTGTCAATTCATTAGAAATTGAATGAAACCAATCTTCAAGGTCTACTAATAAATCACGCTAGCTACAAGTAAATAACGACCGCTATTCCAATCAAACTTGACACATTTTGGATAGTCGAGTTTGCGGTCTCAATAGCGACACCTTTAGTGATCGTGACTATCAAAAGAATTTAGAGGGATTCAGGTAACAATTCAAATGAAACCACGTGTCTTAAGAATTGCTAATGAAACATAAATTGCGACAATGACCCTTCTTATAGTGACCATGACCTTTCAAATTGCATCACTCCAAGACTCCAGTTGGATTTGCGGTGGATAGTAGTGCCCAAGTTAGTTAATGTGACCATGGTAGCACTCGTAAGATAGGAATAACGCTTGTAATCTTCAATTGCACCTAGAAGCCTCAAACAACTACATTTTGGGATGAGCCAATGCAGAATGACACGTGTACTAGCCGTTAGACACAATTGAAGATCTTGACCATGGATAAGCAAAATTCAGAGCGAAACTTAAGTCGCGATCGTGTCTCAACTGTGACATTTGACTGACAAGCATTTAATGCTAGATTTTGCCGTTAACTTTAGAGATTATGAGATAGTTTTATCTCTAACATCTCTTTAGTGAGAGTAACCTATTAATACTCCTCCAAATGGACATAAATGTAAGAGAATAACATTTTACTAAGCCCAAATTCTTGCAAGTTTGTTTCTCAACTTTCTCTTTCTTCTTTACTCTTTGTTATTGAGTTGTAAGAAGTTTGGTGTATGCTTTAGACACCCGTTAGGTTTGGGAGTGAGTTAATCGAAAACTCTTATATAGGATTTAGTGTTAGCCTTAGGAAATACTTATAAGGTTATATGTAAGCCTTTGCAAAACACAAGTTGTAAACTTAGGTATGAGCTTGAAAATACCATTAAGAAGTAGTGGAACACCTAATTAAAAGAATTAGAGAGTATATATAGGTTTGATTAATACCCAAACCACTGTAAATCTCTGTGTATTCTATTCTTCTTCTACTTCTTCTTACATTTACTTAATTATTCTTTTTTTTTTCAAAATTAAAATTCCCTACTAATTCAACCCTTATTCTTAGTGCACAAAGGCCTACAAGTGATATCAGAGTCTAGTCTTAAACAAAGCTTTAATTGAGTGAGAAAAGAACATGATACAAGAAGAAATTGTGCTCACCTCAAGCCTTACTTTGATGGATTTGACTATACTCATTAGAAGTATAGAATAGAGATGTACTTAGATAACGATGTGGTGGATTTATGGGATGTTGTAACAAAGGAATGAAAGCCTCCAACCAAAGTGGTAAATGGTAGTAAAGAGCTAATTCTAAGAGAAGAATGGGTGGAAGCATATAGAAAGTCAAATAACAAAATAAAAGAGTAATTAATGATCGTCCTCTTTAGCTCCCTATCAAAAGAGGAGATTGGTAGTGTGCAACATTGCCTAACTACCCATGGAATATGAAAGGCCTTGGAGAACTACCATGATGGCACTATACTAGAGAAATCAAGTAGATTAGAGATGTATGTGACAAAATAGTGACTCTTCATGATGAAAGAAAATGAAAGCATCACCAAATTGACAAATAGACTTGCCTCCAATGTCACAAACATGAAGAAGTTTGGAAGAGTTCTCACAAACCATAAGGTAAATAATAAAATTGTCAAATCTCTTTCTCTTGAGAAATTTAGTGCTAGAGTTTGTAGCATATAATAATCCAATCCAAAAATTGGAAAGGTGCAAACAGATGTCTTTATTGGCAAACTACTCACTTATGAACTAGCCTTAAAGAAGGATGAAGAGATTAAGAAAATAAGAGGGCAAAGAGATAAGAATGACAAAGTAGAAAATAAGACTTTTGCTCTCAAATCCTTAAACAAAGATAAAAAGGTAGAAGTTGCCTTTAGTGATAGCGATGAGAGAGAGAAGGAGGAAGAGGAACTAGCAATACTTTCAAGGAGAACCAATGAGCTTATAAGGTGAAGAAAAGATAGAAGAAACTTTAAAAGAACATCCCCAAACTTCAAAGAAAAAAAAATGATGTGACTTGCTTTGAGTGTGAGAAGCAAGGACACATCAAATTCTAATGCTGTAAATTGAAGAAAAAGAAAAGTGGGATAAGGAAAAAAAAAAAAAAGAGCTTTAAGGCTACTTGAATGATAGCTCAAGTGAGGAAGAGGACGACGAAGATGAAGAAGTTGCCAACCTATACTTTATGGCACAAGAGGAAACTTCAAATGAGGTAAGTACTTCTTCATATTCTTGTCATGATTATGAGGACTTAGATGATGTAGATGATGAGCTTCTTGAAGCTCTAACCTTGAAATGTGATAAATACAAATCTTAAATAAAAACTTACAAGAAAAAAGTGTTCAAAACTTGAGGATGAATTTAAAAACTTAAATGGTCTTGTGAGTGACTTGAGGACTTCTAATGAAGAATTCAAGAAATCTTTAGAAAATCTTTCTAAGTCTTCATCCTTTCTTGATTCTCTAAGAAAAGAAAATGACACTTTAAAAGGTAAAGTTATAGAGCTTAGGAATTTTATCTCAAGATTTCATAAAGGGAAAAAAACTTTGGATACTCTCATTGTATCTTAAAGACCACCCTTAGTGAGATATGATTTAGGCTTTAATGGAGCTTCCTTATTTACATCTTCTCCTATATTTATCAGAGCATCTACACCTCAAACTTTTAGCATTGAGGTTATTAGAAAGAAAAGTACTCCTAGCACTAAGCCACCTATGCCTAAGGGCAAAGGAAAGGCTCTCTCAAGCTCGAAAGCTAAGCCTCAAAGAGCAATGTATACATTTGTACCAAGAGGCATGTTTAAAGGAACACACATAAAAACTTCTCTTATACTCCTCATCACTCATGCATTCGCATGCACTCTCATTACTAAAGTGTGATAAGGTCTCATACTCATACTAAAGTTGTGCATAGGAGAAAAACTTATAAGTCTAAACTCCAATGCCACTATTACATGAGGTATGAACATATTAATGTCTTTTGCTACATTAGGAAGGTACACCTCAAATTAGAGGACCCTTTTAAGCCTAACCCCCAACGGCTCAAGTATGTCTAGGTACTTAAATAAAGGTAAATTATTTTTATGTTGTAGGAATGCTTGAAAACCACCTAAGAAGATAGTGATTGACATGTGGATAGTGGATGTTCAAAGAACATGACTTGAAATAGAAAGCTATTCACATTCATCAAAGAAAAAGATAATGGCAATGTCACATTTGGAAACAATGCCAATGGTAAGGTAATTGGCATTGAAATTATTGGTAAGAAAGGTTGCTCTCCCATAGATAATATTCTTCTAGTTGAAGGATTAAAATATAATTTATTGAGTGTAAGTTAGTTATGTGACAAAGGTAACAAAGTCACCTTTGACCCTAGAGAATGTTGGGTTACCACATTGATAGATAAGAAAGTAGTCTTTAAAGGTGAAATGAGAGGCAACACCTACTTAATTGACTTAGACAATTTGTCTAACCAATCCTTTTAAGTGTCTTATTTCTATTAATAATGAATCTTGGCTTTGGCATAAGAGTCTTGGACATGCTTGCATGGAGCTTTTACAAAGTTTATCAAAAGGAGAGCTAGTAAAGGGTCCTCCAAAGCTTAAGCTTACTAAGGACAAGACATGTGGGCCTTGCCAAATAGGGAAACAACACCAAACATCCTTTAGAGCAAAAAATGTTGTAAGTACTTTTAGGCCTCTTCAACTCATTCATATGGACTTAGTTGGACCTACTAAGAATGCTAGTCTTGGTGGAAAGCATTATGCATTTGTCTTAATTGATGACTACTCTAGATTCACTTGGGTATCCTTCCTTACTCATAGGAGTGATACTTTTGATGCTTTCAAAATTTTTGCTAAAAGAGTTCAAAATGATATTTCATTACTTCTATTAGGAGTGACATAGAAAATAATTTCAAAATAAATCTTTTGAAAATTATTATTTGGAGAATAGGATTTCTCATAATTTTTCTACTCTTAGAACACCATAACAAAATGGTGTTATGGAAAGGAAAAATAGAACATTGATAGAGATGACTAGAACTATGCTTAATGAATATTTTTTTTTTATCAAATTACTTTTAGGTTGCAGCCATCAATACTTATGTTATATTGCTAATCATGTTTTCAAAAGACTCATTCTAAATAAAACTTCTTATGAGTTGTGAAAAGGAAGAAAACAAAAGCTTTCATATCTTAGAGTATTTGGATGCAAATGTGACATATTTAATACTAAGGACAACCTTGGAAAATTTGCCTTAAAAATAGATAAGGGTATCTTTCTTTGCTATTCTACCACTAGCAAAGCATATGTGTTGTTTAACAAAAAGACTTTAGCGGTTGAAGAGTCTATGAATGTTGTTTTAATGAGTCTAGAAAACTTGATTCTGGGAAAGGTTCTCTCATTGACAATCTTGTAGGTGACTTTGAATAGTTGGAACTTAATCCTACTCCTGAGGAGAATGTGATTGAATTTGAGGACAATGAACCAATACAAGAAGAAGTGGAAGATCAACAATAATAAGAGGAAAACAAAGCTTAAGAACTTTTTAAGGATTGGAGATATTCTAAGAATCACCCAAAAGATCTTCTCATTGGTGAGACTTCCAGGGGAGTAAGTACTAGAGTTGAATTACATGCTTTAGATTATACTCTTTGTTAGCCCTAAGCACCAAGAAGGGGGGGAAGGGGTTGAATTGGTATATAAAAATTAAAATAAGAAGATAGAGAAGAGAACGAGTAGAAAGTAGACAAGATTTATAGTGGTTCAAGTGTAATTGACCCTACATCCACTCCCCAATTCTCAGTAATTAGGTGTTCCACTATCTACTAATGGTGTTTTCAAGCTCACACCAAACTTTTACACTTGTGTTTTGAAGGCTCACACAACAATCTTTACACTTGTCTTTTTGAGGCTCATACAACAACCTTTTCACTTGTGTTTTTACAGGCTCACACAACAATCTCTCTTAGTGTTTTTACAGGCTAACACTACAAACTTTACAAATGGTGTTTATGCTCATACCAAACAATCTCTAAAAGAATAGAAAAGATTGAGTAGCAAAATAGCAAAAGTTTGGTTACAAAGTTACCAATTCTCTTTTATTAACATCTATTTGGTGAGGTATTTATAACCTCTACCCACCAAAGTGAAGTTGCAATAAAACTAGTATAAAATCTTAAAGATATGCTAGACAGATTTTGCATTAATTGCTTGTTAGGCTGAAGTCATGGTAGTGAATTCTAAATTTTCATACGGGAGCCAAAACTTACTACAAAAAACCTCGTTTGTGTATAACGGCTAGTCCACGTGTCTTCTTGCCATTGGTTCACCAGGAAAATATAGTCATTGCATTTCTTATGCTAATAAAAGTAGTGATTACAAATGTCTTTATACAGGCTACAACTTAGGACGCGAATTCGTCTGTCAGAAATTTCATTTTCCACTTCACGAATCGCTGTCACTACCAACAAGTTGCCTTCGCTATTTTTGTCTTCCAACGGTCATTTAGGACATTTGTCAAGCTTTTGTTGTGAACTTGTTTCCCTCTTTATGCTTTTTGAAAATCGCGGTCGGAGTCTGATGCTACATAGACCGCAAATCAGTCTGTCACTTTTGGACTCCTTCTTTTGGGTGAGTCACGTCCGAAAATAGCTCCACAATTTCGCCTGTCTGATTTCTAGCAAGTCTTCTCATGGATCGTGATCGCGAATCTGAGATTGCGGTCGCGATTTAGTAGTCAACTTGGAGTTTAAGAGCTTTATCTAACTTTACTTGAAGATCCTACTAATTTCTGCAAAACAACACTTAAATAATCCATTAATAATGATCAATCTCCATTGTTAAGATCAAAAGAGTTCCTAAACCTAGGATTAACCCTCCTAGTCCAACAATCTCCCCCTTTTTGATTTTGACAACTTAGATTGATCCAAAGTGAAAAGATAAATGCAGACAAGTGAAGTTAAATATACTATAGAATTAATGAACACTTAAGATGAAATTCTAAGTATGAAATCCAATTAATTTAAGAGAAATGCCTTAAAAATTCTAAGTGTGATAGTATGAAGCTCCCCCTCAACTTATGCTATGGTTGAAAGTTATTATTACTTACTCCCTTTTAAACTTAAAACTTAGATTATCCTTAGTGTCTATCTCTCTCCCTTTGACAAGATAAAAAAAAAAGGTGTTATAGGAGAATGTGAACAAGTATAAGTATAGATTAGGAGCAATCATAAGCAAGTAAACCATAAAGAAAAATGTATCAATCACATAAAGCAAATATTTGCAAGAAAAATACACTTTATTTATTGACAATTGTAGGATCATACATAGTTGAAAACAACTAAAAATAAACTAAACGAAGAACTAAAAAATAAGAAAAACAGATTCCTAAGCTAGAAATTGGGAGAATCATCATCATCTCCAAAAGTGTTTGCTGCTTGCTCTTGTGTGGCTCCTTTAGCTTCATCCCTATCCTCAATATCTTCATTACCATCCTCATCTTGAGTGTCATCAAACTCAGTGAAGTCCGAAAGGTGGCAAGGAGGAACTCCTAATTTCTCTTGAAGATCCACCATATTACTGTAAAGGTGTGAAAGGAAGAGGAACCTTCTCTTCATCATCCTCATCAGTTTGTCCAATTTGTTGTTGATGGTGGTAAGAGACAATTTGGACTTTGGTTTAGGAAGAGGAGGAGGAATAACACTTGTGCCTTCTTCTATGTGGAGCCTCTTCCTCTTAGAGGCTTATGAACTTTCCATCCGCTTTGCACCAAAAGCACCCAAGGTATAAGCGTAAGTATCCGGGTGTGTGGCTTTAGTGTTAATCAAGTAGGTAAGGTCTAAGAAGTTTTGGGATGGAAGGAACTTCTTGGTAAGGAATTTTTCTTTCTCCTCAAGTGCTCCAACATATTTGTAAATGGCAGTAATGTGGGAAGCGAGAGAAATTGGCTTTTTGGCTTTGTACACATGTGAATCAACTGATCCATAATGTATCGATCGATTTGGATTGGTTTGTTTTTGACAAGGCAGAACAAAAATGCCAAGTCTTTTTGGGACACCTTCTTATTGCTATCACCTCTTGCATTGATCGAGAAAGTGATGATGCGATGAAAGATCCAAAGGGGTAAAGACTTTATGTGTTTGGCTAGTGAGAAGCGAGGGTCGTGATTGGTTTTGATAGAGATCTTCAACCAAAATTCAGAGTAGATGACGTCAAGTGCGGAGATGATGAAAGGAATGTATTCTCCGGCTTGTAAGTTAAAAATGGATGAAATTTGGTCAAAAGTTATATAAAAAGGGTCACCAAATGCCCGAAATACTAACCGTATTGACCTGCGAGAGATTCGACTTTGCTGCTTAATTGAATGGTGCACATGAATTCTCGCACCACCTCCTTATAGCTGGGTTCATCTCGAAAGATGAATTCATTCCATCCGAGATTCGATGGGAACACTCACACTTCATTGTTGATGTCGAATGTCTCCAAGAGAAAGGATGAAGGAATTTTGTTAGGTAGAATTATTTTAGAAGTGTTGGCTTTGTACCTTTCCTTCTCCTTTTTGGTTACACCTTTCATTTATTGAACGACAGGGGGGCTAGAAGATTGAGCCACTACTTTGCCCTTATCTACTCTAGAAATTTTCTTGGGGGCCATTATAATCAAGAGAGAAAGTTGGAAGAAGATTGATGCTTGAAGGGTTTTAGTGTTTGAGAATAGAGATGGAGTGATGAAAAATACTATTTGAGGGGCTTATATAGCCTTTGAAGAGGCATATCAATGGTTAGAAATGACTAGAAGAAGAGTTATAAAGGGTTAGAAATGGTTGGCCATCAAATCTCATAAATGGCAGGCGGTTACCCAAATTCGCGTCAACGATTTTTAAAATCTCATCAACGACCACAAATTTTGGAAAATATGAGTAATGGATAAATTTTTCTCGGGAATGCGTGCCTTAACAGTAAAAATTTTAAAAATCTGACAAAATTCATGGTGGAGAGGAAATTTCACGACCGCGAATTAATGTTTGACAGTCGTGTGAAATTGACTTGTAATTCGTGACCGTTAAGAAGGAATAACAACCGCAAATTATGAATCATCAATGAAAGATAGTTGAATTTTAAAAAACATTATGATCTACTTAACTCTATCACCCACAAATATCACAAAACAACAAATATCACTACATATAGCAATGTTTCACATAAGATAAAAAATTTTCACTTTAGGGAGCTTCCATCAAGCATTCCTAATTATCTTTTAATAAAGTTCATCCTTTCTTCATTTAGAGGTTTAGTGAAAATATCTGCAAGTTGATGATTTGTGTCAATAAATTCCAACACAACATTATATTTTTGCACATGATCTTTAAGAAAATGATGTCTAATATCTATGTGTTTACTTCTAAAATGTTGGATGAGTTTCTTAGAGAGATTAATAGCACTTGCGTTATCACATTTAATGGGAATATGATCAACTACTTTGCTAAAATCCTTTAATTGTTGTTTCATCCAAAGAACTTGGGTGCAACAATAACCCGCCGCCACATACTTGGCTTCCACGGTGGATAAGGCAACTGATGCTTACTTTTCATTAATCCAAGAAACTAGGCATTCACCTATAAATTGGCAAGTCCCAAAAGTGCTTTTTCTATCTAATAAACTGCCCGCGTAATCCACATCCGAATACCCTACAAGGCTAAAAGATGACTCCCTAAGATACCATAACCTTAAGTGATTTGTGCCATGTAAGTATTTAAAAATCCTTTTAACAACATTCAAATGTGATTCTCTATAAGAGGATTAGAAGCTAGTACACATATAAACACTAAACATGATATCTGGCCTAGAAGTAGTCAGATAAAGTAGAGATCAGATCATACCTCGATATATATTTTCATCTACCACCTTACCCATTTCATCATTGTCTAGCTTGATGGTACTACTCATTGGAGTTTTAGCTATTTTGCAACCATCCATGCCAAATTTCTTTAGAATCTCCTTTGTGTACTTGGCTTGGTTGATGAAGATCCCTTATTTGGATTGCTTGATTTGTAGGCCGAGAAAAAACTTGAGCTCTCTCATCATGCTTATTTTAAATTCTCTAGTCATACATAAAATCCTCACAAAATGGCTCTTATGAACAAAGTGTTCCAACCTTACTTAGACAAATTTATAATTGTGTTCATTGATGACATTCTCATATACTCACAAAATCATGAGGAGCATGAGCAACATTTGAGAATCATATTGCATATACCAAATTGAACAAATGCAACTTTTGGATGGAACAAGTGGTTTTTTTTAGGGCATATTATGTCTAAACATCGTGTTCAACCTAATCCAGCTAAGGTGAAAGCCATTTGGAGTGGGTTCCACCCAAAAATGTATCAGAGGTGTGTAGTTTTCTTGGGTTGGTTGGTTCTTATAGAGGAATTGTGGAAGGATTCTCCATTATTATTGGGCCATTGACAAAATTATTACGGAAGAATGTAGCATTTAAATGGGATGATCAACGTCATTAAAGTTTTAAAGAACTAAAGAAGAGATTGGCTACTACACCAGTATTGACATTACCATCAACAAATGGTGGATTTGTAGTGTACACTGAAGCATCAGGATGAGGGTAGGTCGTGTATTGATGAAGCATGGAAAAGTGATAGCTTATACTTCTCGACAGCTAAGGCCTCATGAGCTGAATTATCCTACACATGACTTGGAGTTGGCAACCATTATCCATGCCTGAAAATTTGGAGGCATTACTTATATGGAGAGAAATTTCAGATTCTGATAGATCATAAAAGCTTGAAATATATTCCAACACAGAGAGAATTGAACCTAAGGCAAAGAAGATGGATGCAATTGTTGAAGGACTATGATTGCATTATTGATTATCATCCGGGTAAGGCTAATGCTGTTGTTGTTGCTTTGAGCAGAAAAGCCTAAGATGTTGTTGTCGGTATGGTAGGTTATAATTTGACATCCTTGGTTAATCTTCGTGCTTTAAATGTAAAATTTGAGATTGAGAATGTGATAACTTTAATGGCTACTCTTCAATTGAAGCCTGTGATAGATGACAAAATTAGAGAAGTTCAAATGAAGGATCCATATTTGCAAAAAATGCTACAGAAGATACAAGAAGGTAAGAAGACTAATTTTTCGATTAGAGATGATGGGATGATAGTGGTGGGTAATCGAGTCTATGTACCAGATGTTGATGGTTTGAGATCAGAGATTATGCAAGAGACACACAATGCACCATATGTTATGCACCCTAGAAGTACAAAAATGTATAGAAACCTGTGGTCACATTTTTGGTGGTCAACGATGAAGAAAGATATAGTTGAGTTTGTATCGAGATGTTTAACCTGCCAATAGATCAAGCTAGAACATCAAGCATCAACAAGTAAGTTACATCTTTTATCTATTACCGTATGGAAATGGGAGAAAATTTCAATGCATTTTGTTATTGGTTTGCCTCAAACACAAAAAAGGCATAATGTTATTTGGGTTATTATAGATAGACTCACAAAATCTGCACACTTCTTGCCTATACAACAAATAGATTCACTTCATAGACTGGCTAAAATATATGTTGCTGAGATTATGAGATTACATGGCATTTTTGTTTCTAATGTGTCAGATAGAGATCCTCAATTCACTTCTCATTTTTGGAACAACTTACAAACAACTTTGGGTATTTGTTTGAATTTTAGCACTACTTTTCACCCACAGACTGATGGTCAATTAAAGAGGACTATTCAGACATTAGAGGATATGATGTGAGCTTGTGTGTTAGAATTCAAAGGCAATTGAAATGATCTTTTGCCATTAATGGAATTTGCATATAATAATAGCTATCACTCTAACATTAGCATGGCACCATATGAAGCTTTATATGGCAAGAAATGTAGAAGTCCAATTTGTTGGGTTGAAGGGATGAGATAGTTATAAGGTCTCGAGATGGTACAGGATACAGTGGCCAAAATCCAAGTAATCAGAAGATGTTTGCAAGCTACTCAAGAAAGGCAAAAAGGGTATGTTGACAAACATAGATGAGAAATGGAATATCAGGTTTATAGTATTTTTGAAAGTTTCACCATGGAAAGGCATTATTAGGTTTGGTAAACAGGGAAAGTTGAGTCCAAAGTACATTGGGCCATATGAGATCATAGAGAGAATTGGGCCTTTGGCATATCGATTGGCATTACCAGTAGAATTATCTCATATACATGATGTGTTCCACGTTTCTATGCTTCGAAGGTATCAATATGATCCTAGCCATGTATTATCAGAGCCAGAGATTTAATTGTCTGAAGATATGACTTATCATGCACAACCTATTGAAATTCTTGATCAACAATTAAAATAGTTAAGGAATCGATAGATGATACCCATGGTTAAAGTGAGATGGAGTCATTACTCACCTAAGGAGGCCACTTGGGAAGTAGAGGAACACATGAGACGACAATATCCCTATCTATTCTGAAGTTTTAGTAGGTAAAAATTTCGAGGACAAAATTTCTATAAGAGGAGGAGAATTGTAACATCCTCAACCCAAATTATATGCATTTTAATTATGTTATATTTCAATATATCTATTGGATAAATAATTATTTAGACATGTGAATTGGAGAAACATGATGATGACACTTGCACTATTACATTTGGGACACTTGAACATATATGTAACATTTGTATGGTTGCATGGCAAACTATCTTATGTTTTATGCATGTTATAATATCATAAATAATGGTATTTTAGAGCTTATTTAAAAGTATAAGGAGCATTTAGGGATTAGGAGATGGATGAAGGTGCTTAAGGAGTGAAGAAGAGGGATTAAAAGAGGAAAATTGAACTTTTAACCAATAGAAATGAAACACCATGATTTTATCTTATTGTAATAGGCTTACAAGTGTAATTTTTAACCCTTTAGGATCAGAATTGAGGGGTTAGACATGAGGTACATTAGAAGAAAGAGAGAGCTAAAGAAGAAAGAAAGAATTGTAGAAAAAGAAGAAAAAGAAGAAGGAGAAGGAGAGGAAGAAGAGTGAGCTGCCTAGGAAAGAATCCTAAGGTTTTCTAATTATGGGATATTAGGTAAGTTAATTTATCTTCTTTGAACATGAAATTAACCTCTCATGACCTGTTAATCATGCATGGTTAGTGAGAATTATGGAGTATTTGAGATAGAACTCTTGGATGAAAGTTGAAATTCAAGAGAATAAGAGCTTATTGTGTTGATTTTACTGTCAGAACAGAATTTTTACCATGATTTCATAACCCTAGAAGAGGAATTACAGAAAGTTCAAAATATGAAAGTTGTAGCTTGATGTCTCATATAAATGCATATGAAACAACTTTGTTTGATTTTGTGTGTGTGAGGAGATATGGCTCCTTTATTAGGGCTGGTTCATAACCAACCGAAATGACCTCAGTCTTTCTGTTTTCTTATATTTTGATGGCATTATGTTCTGATTTTGACAAAGTTCAAAACATGAACTTTTTTAGCTTTATATCGCTATAAATACCTATAAATCAATTTTGATTTATTTGTTGTGTGGAAAGAAATATGACACATTGATTGGGACTAACCCTATACTTGGATGAAACCTCACATTTCTTTTAATTATGTTTTCTAAGAATTTGATGGCCATAGATTCAGAATTTGATGATAGTCAAAACTTAAAAGTTATATATTTATGTCTTATCTACATGCCTGTGAAATATTTTTTCCAAATCCAGCATGGTTGTTGAGATATTGTCCCTTAATCATGACTATTTGTCAACATGTTACAAACTTGCTCACCCTGAGAATTGGTCCTTTGTTTTGATGACTTTATAGGCTGAATTAGACATGAGTAAAACATGAAAAATGTTACTTTATATGTTTCGTAACATATGGTAGATTATTATTACAACTAGATTTGTACAATTTAAGATACACCCATGAATGTAAGACCTACTCGGACTGAGATGACATTGCAACAGGGCAAAATTAAAAAATTCACCACATTTTTTATGTATATGATATTGGCTTAAAATTTGAATATGTTGTATCATTATGTGTTTAGTTTGTATGAAAAAAAGAATCAAGTAATTTAGATGAGTTTGTCTAGAGTTATTATTGCGAGAGTATAGCAAGCTCAGACTACCATATAAGGAAAATATGCATAAACACTAGGCCCACTTGCATGAATCATGCCATAGTTGCATAACAAGATGAAAATCTTGCTTTATCATCATGGATTGATTTTGTGTATTGAAATAGGTCCTCAAGGCATTAAAGATAATAGTGGAAATAAGCCGGGACCATCCACATCTTAATAAGCTTGAAGGAGGAGGTAAGTAAATAGCTAATGGTACTATACGTGTGGTTGGTTAAATGCCATGAACATATACTCAATCGAATGAAATGTTGTTTAATGTGATGATATTAAGGAATACATTGATGAAAAGATTGTTATACTCTTGATTTATTTATTTTCATGAAACATTGATAAATTATGACTTAGGAATGAGAGTATGATATGAGCTGCCAAAGTTATGGGTATTATTATTAGGCATTATATTGCTAAAATTTTGGTGGATTTATAGTTGATTTGTTGAAAGAATAATACTTGATGTTGTTGGCAAGTAATACTATTCATAGCCTGTATGGCAATAACATTTGATAGTCTGTGTGACAATAAAATATAACAGCTTGTGTGGCAATAACATTCGATAGCCTGTGTGGCAATGATATCTATAGCTTGTGTGGAAATAAAATATAACAACCTGTGTGGCAATAACATTTGATAACATGTGTGGCAATATCATTTGATAGCTTGTGTAGCAATAAAATATAACAGCCTGTGTGGCAATAACATTCGATAGCCTGTGTGACAATGATATATATAGCTTGTGTGATAATAAAATATAACAACCTATGTGGCAATATCATTTGATAGTTGTGTGGCAATAGAATATAACAGCCTGTGTGGCAATAACATTTGATAACCTGTGTGGCAATAAAAAAAAAAGGAGATTGTTGGATTAGATTGGTCAAACCTATGCCAAAAATCTCTTTTGATCTTAACAACATAGATTGAAAGACTCTAATAATCTTATCTAGGTATGGTGATTGCATAAATAAAGTTGTCAGTTCATTGGAAGTTGAATGGAACCAATATTGAAGGTGTACTCATAAATTGTGCTCGCTATAAGTAAATAATAACTGTTATTCCAATCAAAGCCTGACACATTTTGGACAGTCGAGTTCACGGTCTCGGTCTGCACCTTTAGTGACTGTAACTATCAAAAGAATTTGGAGGGATTCAAGTAACAAGGTAGATGAAGCCACATGTCTTAAGAATTACTAATGAAAAAAATTGTGATAAAAACCCTTTTTGTAACGACCACAACCTCTTAAGCTAGAGACTTTAGTTGGATTCACAGTAGGTAGTACTGCCTAGGTTTGCTAATGTGACCATGGTACCATTTGCGAGATAAGAGTAGCACTCATAATCTTTAGTTGCACTTAAAAGACTCAAACGACTACATTTTTTGGATGAGCCAATGTAGAAATGACACATTTACTAGTTGTTAGACCCAATTGAAGATCTCAAATGTGTATAAGCAAAATTTAGAGTAAAACTTAAGTTGCGACCATGACTACTACATTTGACTGATAAGCATTTAATGTTGGATTTTGCCATCAAATTTGGAGATTATGAGATAATTTTGACTCTAATGTCTCTTTGGTGGGAGTAACCTATAAATACTCCAACAAATGGACATAAATGCAAGAGAATAACATTTACTAAGGCCAAATTCTCACAAATTTGTTTCTCAAGTTTCTCTTTCTTCTTTACTCTTTGTTATTAAGTTGTAAAGAGTTTGGTGTGAGCTTTAAACAGCTTTTAGGTTTGAGAGAGAACCAATTGAAAACTCTTGTATAACTTTAAGTGTTAACCATGGGAAACACTTGTAACATTGTGTGTGAGCTTTTGCAAAACACAAGTTGTAAAGCTAGGTGTGAGCTTAAAAACACCATTAAGAATTAGCAAAACACATAATTAGAAGAATTGGAGTGTGAATGTTGGGTTGGTTAATACCTGAACCACTATAAAACTCTATGTATTTTATTCTTCTTGTACTTCTTCTTACAATTGCTTAATTAACCTTTCTTTCAAAATTAAAATTGTCTACCAATTCAACCCCTCTTGTTAGTACGTAAAGGCCAACACCAACATTTCATAAGATTAATATAACATCAAAATCTAATACATGCACCATGAAAAACAAGGGATTATAAACATGCAATGCAAAACACTTAAAGAGATTTCCATGGCCTAAGGCTAAATCATCATAAAAGAGGTCTTTTGGTTGATGAACCCTTTTTCTTATTGGTCAAAAAGAGCTAGGCCTACATGTGCACCACTAACCATCAAGAAGATTAACATGCAACTCAAAAAGAGGAAAAAAAGATCGAAGGCCAAAGCAAAGCAATAACATTTTTGGAGACAAACATAACCATAGTGAGACACTTAAGTCCTAAGAACCCTAAATTCCTTACTTGATCACTTTCAAATCAAATCCAAATAGAAACTTAAAGCATCATTCAATCAAGATAGGAAAGAACACAAAGTATTGACATAAAATACACCATAAAAAAAACATTTCAAACTTGTCTAAAATTCCATTCTTAAAATGAATAGGGATCCTAGGTCATTAGACCTCATCCTATTTTGTCAATGGAACCATAAAACCTCATGGAAGACAACTCTAAAAGGGGAGAATTTGAATGAGTAGAAAGGGAGTTTTGTAAAAAAAAAAAAATATCCCTGAGAAGCCGGGTTGTACAGTCCACTATGAAGGTTGTACAACCCAGAATGTGGCTTGTACAACCTATATCAAAGTTGTACAACCCCAATTCTTAGATTTTCAAAAATAATAAAAAGAGAAAGAACGAAAAGAATAGGGGGAGATAAAGGGATTTTTAAATGCCTTTGTGTGTTGCTTTGCCCCCAGAGGCTCACAAGTTTAATATTTTCCTTTAAAATGCTATAAGAAATGCAAAGTGTAGTCTTAAAACCTTAAAAACTACATTAGAAGCTAGTGTTTTTGGATTAGGTGTGTGGTTTGTGAGTTGGAATTTTAGCAGAATAACATTAGAGTTTGGAACTTCCCTTCTCTTCAAATGGAAGGGGTATTTATAAATGATGGATGGGTGCACTAAAGCTAAAAATAGTTCTGGTTGTAGGATGTTTATATCCAATCATAAAGAAAGAGATGAATCTCCTAGAATTAAGATTTGCACGTGGGATGTACAACTAAGGTTAACATGGTCATCCAACATTCATGGCTATATAGACCGAGGTTTTAAGGGGGGACCAATTCTAGAAGGTTCCTTTATTAGGGTTTAAGACAGGGCTATACTGTGTAATAATGGGTTATATAGCTTGGTTACTAAGGTGTACAACCATGCTGAGTGGGTTGTATAACCATTAATCCATGCTAGCAGTTTAGGCTTGGCTTAGGCTTGGACTTGAACTTGGCTTCAAGCTTTCCAAGGTGTCCTAAGGCTTCATTCCTCTTCCTTCGATAATTTCCCCTTGCATATTAGGGAATAAGTTTAGTGGTTTTCATCACCGAGCTTTGCATCTTGAGGCCTAGAGTTTGATGCTTACATTTTATTACCTAGTTTATTCTGAAGATATTACTCTATGTTTCTTACCTAGTTTACCATGGATATTATAGAATTTGATCATTAAATACTAAAAATAAGTAAAATCATTTGCCTCTTTCGATGTAACCATAAGTTCTTCTTGATCAATCACTAAGTTTAAGTAAATCTCTAGGATAAAAACTATGGTTGCAAATACTATGATTTTTCTTTTGAAAGAATTTTTATGTACTAAGTGTTATTATTTCTTTGTAATAATGACAAAGCATTTTCAATTTGTTGTGTTTGTGTTTTTAACATAAAAACACAACTAGCTACTTGGTAGTTACTAATATTGGATAACTGTTAACTCTCTTTTCTTTTTAAATTAATAAATAGAATTTCTAAATTAGCTCGGGTCAACCCATCATGGGCAAAAAGACTCAAAAATTCTAACATCTCTCACTCATACATGACAGCTAAAGATCTCATTGTGAGACTCTTTATAATTGAACAAAAATAGAAAATATTTTTATACTGGTAAACGGGTCATGTGACCTACAGAATAAACCTATACTTATGAGCTTATTACTATGCACTTGTTAGGAATGACATAAAAGCTTGAACTCTAAATAAAATAAATTAAGAGTTAATTAAAGATTCTCGCAGTGCCCTAGACTTATTCCTTTAAATCATTGCAACATTTCTAATCTCTTAAGAGTTATGTTTTATACATGCCAATTTTGTGTATTCATACTTCTATTAAGTGACGAGATTGGCTAACCAATAAACACATTGGATAAAGTCTTCTTTTTCACTTAAGATTTATAATTTATACTTAGCTGTTTTTTTAGACATGTTTCATAAGTTGAATAATCCATGACCATAGATAACATGCTAAGATAACAAAATACCAAACATAAAATACAAATATCAGTAAAAAGTGTAAGGGTACATTCATAAGGATGAAATTTGGACTTAAAGTCTCAAAAAATGGAGAAGCAAAGATTCATTCTTCTACTATATGATTGGTCAAACAAGCAAACATGATATGAATAATGTCCTATGGTACTTTTTATTTTTTTGATGTTTAATAAACTATCGTACAAATCTATGTTCAGTTGCTACTTCAAGCCTAACTTTGAATTCTCTAAGTTCTTTGTCTTAGCAGGTTTATAAATTGAGATCACATCTAGCTTTATAGGTTGTTTGGATATAAGCAATCCAATCGGTTGGTTATATGAATTCAACCTCATCTTATTTTCTTTTGAGGCAACAATCCTAAATAACATCCCCACTTTGCTCACTAACCCAGCACTAGAGGCGATTACTCATATGAGTGAGTCAATCTTAAACCTATGTGACATCTTTTTGTTAAGCTTTTAATCAATCAAGTATATGATGTATATATACCACTAATCATGAATGTAAAATATTTGAGAACATAATAATGATTTGCATTCATTTAAATAGTATAATATAAGCTCAATAACATTTGATAATAAATTTTTTTAAATTCTACATAATCCAAGATAATTTATATATGCAAGAAAAACATCTTTTAGTATTGTCTTAGTAAAAGGATTGACCATCATTTAGTGTGTAGAAATATATAGTACAATTACTTTTTATTTGGCAATAATGTCTCTAATAAAGTTGCACTTAGAATCAATATGTTTGGTTCTACTATGATATTTGCATCTTCAATGAAAGCAATTGTTGCTTGATTATCATAATAGACTCTAATGGCTCTTTCACAGTCATGTTGAAAACCCAATTTTCCAAAAAATCTCCTTAACCAAATTGCTTTTTGTACAACGGTTGAACATGCTACAAATTCAGCTTCCATAGTTGACAAAGTTGTGCTAGTTTACTTCTTACTACTAGAAGAAATAACGCCTTTATTAAGCAAAAAAATATAGCTAGAGGTTGAATTATGTTTATCAAGGTCTCCTTCCCAATCAACATTAGAATATCTAATTAAATGCAATTTTTATAACACAAATAATAATCCATAATGCCTTTAAGATATCTTAACATTTTTTTCATGGCTTTCCAATGGTTTCAGCTAAGATTTGATTGATATCGATTAACCAACCCAACAACAAAATATGTTGAAGCAAGTACACATCATAGCATACACAAGACTTCCTATAGCACTAGCATATCAGGTAATGGGCATTTTGTTTTGTTCTTATGGATTTTTAGGACACATACTAAGACTCAAGGTCTCACCCTTTGACATAGGAGTATCTATAGGCTTGCAACTATTCATGTGGAAATGTTATAGAATCTTTTAGATAGAATTCTCTTGTGACAGAGACGAAAGTTTCTTTGAATGATCTCTTTTAATTTTATCTTCCAATATGTAGTCAGCCTCATCCATGTCTTTCATATTAAAATGTATGGATAACCATCTTTTAATATCCATTACACACTGCTTGTCATTTTCAACTATTAAAATGTCATGAACATAAACAGATAGAATATTAAATTTGTCATTTGACTTCTTAACGTGAACATAATGGTCTTCGTCAATCATTTTAAAGTCATAGGTCAAAATGGTTTTGTGAAATCTGAGGTATCACTGTATGGATGATTGCTTTAGGCCATATGAAATCTGAGGTATCACTTGCAAACTTTGCACTCTTGACCTTTAACAATAAAAACTACAAGTTGTTCCATGTAGATTTATTCATTTAGCTCTCTATTAAGAAAAGTTATTTTCACATCCATTTGAATAATTCTAAATCTAGATATGCCACAATAGCTAGAATTAGGCGAATAAAGGAAAATCTGATAATAGATTAAAAGTTTCCTCATTGCCTATACCTTCTAATTAAGTATAGCCTTTTGCCACTAAGCAAGCTTTGGATCTATTAATGGAACCATTTACTTTACATTTTATTTTAAGAATGCACTTATTTCTAATTGCTTTACATCCTAGCGGTAGAACAACTAAGTTCCAAACTTGATTGACTCTCTTATATTCCATTTCTTCTTCTAGTGCAACTTTCCACTTTTTTTTTGTAGGGCATTCAAGTGCCTTATTAACTATTTTAAGTTCTTCATTACCATAAGGAGTGATAATATAAGCCTCATTTTCTATTGAAAAATGCCTTTTAAGAGTTTTAGATTGTGTTCTCCTTTATAATTGAGGATTGTTGTCTTTATTAATTGAAACTAGCTTGGACTCAACCTCAACTCTCCCATTCAATTGAGATGGGTGAAGCAACTCTAATGTGCTCCCACTTTTACAAGAATAGAGTTAGGGAGGGTTAATTCATTATTGAATTATATCATTTTCTCTTTCTTCCTTTATCTTATATAAATGATAGTCCTTATCAACATTATCCTTTGTAGGAAAATGATCTTTAATAAAAGTGGCATCTCAAGACTTAATTTTTGTAATCCTTCCATCAGAATCCTCACCAATAAATATATAACCTTTTGAGTTTTCAGAGTATCTTATAAAGATACATTTCTTCCCTTTTGGTCCTAATTTTCCAAACTTGTGGAAAGAGTCAAGAACATATGTTGTAGATCCTTATGGATGCAATTCATTTAGATTAGGTATTCTTTATGTCCATAATTCATAAGGCATTAAGGAAAATATTTTGAAGGAACACGGTTAAACACATAAGCTGCTATTAATAAAGCATCACCCTAATATTGTACTGAAAGATTAGCTTGAGCCATCATGGACCTAACCATTTATAGCAAGGATTTATTCCTTCACTCAACAACACCATTTTATTACTGAGTTTTGGGAGTTGTTAGTTGCCTCTTAATACCCTTTTCTTTGCATAATTCTTTGAATTGGTTAGATAGATATTCCCTACCTTGATCAATCCTTAAAGCTTTCACTTTTTATCTAGTTGATTCTCAACCCCATTTAAATATTTTTTAAAGCAATCTAATGCTTCAGATTTATGGGAGATCAAATATAAATAACCATATTGAGTGTAATAATTTATAAAAGTAATAAAGTATTAGGCTTCATGCCTTGCTTTTACACTCTGTTGGCCCTTGTGCACCAAGAAGGGAGGGGGGGGGGGGGGGGGGGGGGTTTAAAATTTTATTTAATTTTAATTTTAAAAAAAAAAAAAAAAAAAAAATTTTGAAAAAACGAAAAAAAAAAAAAAA
>CATIWR010246690.1:0-12746 GCA_949677035.1 Omphalea diandra
AGATTGATGGGGAAGCGTATTTATTTTCATTGCCATATGTTGGCCTTTGGTACCAAGAAGGGAGGTTGAATTGGTGTATGAAAATTTCTAAAAATAAAGAAGTGAGGAGGAAAAATGAAAAGATTGAGACAAGCGATTTATTGTGGTTCAGATATTAATCAATCCTACGTCCATTCCCCTAATTCACCAATTGGGTATTTCACTCAATCACTAGTGTTTTAGAAGCTCACACTCAATTTAGTATTTAGGCTCACAGCAAACCTTACACCTTGTGTTTTACAGGCTCACACAAAAACCTTTTACAAGTGTTTTCAAGGCTCACACTAAAACCTGTCTTAAGTGTTTTCAAGGCTCACACTAAAACTTATCTCGATGTGTTTTACAGGCTCACACAATAACCTTACAATGGTGTTTAATGCTCACACCCAATAATTAACAATCTTATAAAGAAAATTGAAAGAAATGAGTAGTAAAGATTGAGAGCTTTTTCTCTTAATAATGAATTTCTTAACCTTTTTATTTATTAATGTTTGGTGGAGTATTTATACCCAAATTTCACCAAAGAGACTAACGACTAGTCCAATGGCTAGTTTAACGGCTAGTCTAATGGTTAGTCCATATGTCAGCTTCCCATTGGTGATTTCCAATTTTCCTTACAAAAGTCAAAAGTTGCGGCTTTGTGTCTAACAGCTAGTTCACATGACAACTTTTCATTAATGCTTCAGGAAAATATAGCCATTATGTTTCTTCAACCAGTATAAGTCGTGGTCGTGATTTTCATTGTACAGACGGCGATCCTGATCGCGAAACAGCCTGCCAAATTGTTGAACTTTCACTTCTCAAATCGCGGTTGCTACCAACATGGAGCATTTGCAATTTTTGACTTCTAACGGCTTTTTAGAACACTTGTCAAGCTCTGATTATGGACTTCTTTCCCTTTTGAAGCTTTTTGTAATTTGCGGTCACAACATAGACCGTGAATTCGTCTATCATTTTTGGTTTGCTTCATTTAGCTTGTTCGCAGCTAAGAATGACTATGCGATTTAGCTTGTCTAATTTTTGGCAAGTCTTCTTAAGAATCGCGGTCGTGAATCCTTGATTGCACTCACGAGTCACTTTGGAGTTAGAGAGATTTTCTTCTAACTTAACTTGAAAGACTTATTTTTCTGTAAAATCAACACTTAATAAAAACATTAGTAATGATCAATCTCCTTTGTCAGGATCAAAAAAGGTTCTAGACTTAGGATTAACCATCCTAGTCCAACGTAAGGATATGCATAATTGGTTCTTAATCTTTTACATATTCAATTTAGATTGTCAAAATAAAAAAAGGAGGAGATTATTGGACTAGGTTCATCAAAACTCTCTTTTGATCTTAACAATATAGATTGTAAGGCACTTATGTCAATTTTAAGTGTTGTCCTTACAAAAATTTACTAAGGAGCTCATTGAAAGTTGAATGGAAGTAAGTAACTGAAAATGTGAAAAGTGACCTTGCATCCATAAATGAAGAGTCACGACTGCGATTCAGGACTATTATGTCCATTTTAGACAATTTATTTCGCGATGGGATTCACAGTGACAATTGCGACCACGATCTTCAAACCTTATTAAAAGGATTCTAGACCTTCAATCAAATAATGCTATGTGTCAAAGTACCCATTGAAAGATCAAAACTCCTAATAGCAATCCTTAATATCGATCACGATCTCTTATAAGCAAAATCTCCAATGATTCATGATGAAAGTCATGGCTAGCCTCTCAGCTTGTGATCATGACCATCAACATCCTCTAAAGGGATCAAATGGCTACTTTTTTGGATGAGCTAATGGTGGAGTGCCATATGTACTAGCTGTTAGACACAAAAAAAGTTCACAATCGCGAATTAGCAAAATCTTATGCAAATGTGAAGATCACAACTACGACCTATATTCACGACTATGACCATTGCCTAACAAACATTAAATGCGAGATTTTTTTCACCAACTTTTGAGATATGGAGATAGTTTTGTCAGTAACGGTTCTTTAGTGCGAGCAACCTATAATTACTCCACCAAATGGATATAAATGCAATAGAATAACATTTACTAAGGACAAGCTTTTGCAAATATATTTCTTAACTTTCTCTCTCTTATTTACTCCTTGTGATTGAATTGTAATAGGTTTGGTATGAGCCTTTTAAACACTTTTGGGATTGCATTTAAAACTGATCCATAGAATACTCTTGTATAGGTTTGAATGTAAGCCTTTAGTAAAAACACTTGTATAAGGTTGCATGTGAGCTGTTGTAAAACATATTATAAAGTTAGGTGTGAGCTTGTAAAACACCATTTAGTGCTAGTGAAATACCTAATTGGTATAATTAGGGAATGGATGTAGGGTTTGTTAACACTCGAACCATTATAAATCTTTATGTTATTTCTTCTCCTACCACCTCTCTTTAATTTAGTCTAGACTACCTTCCCTTCAAAATTTAAATTTTCTCACCAATTTAACCCCTTTCTCGGTGCACAAGGGCCAATATAGACAGTTGCCTCACGGCGTGTAATACATACATTTCATTCATTATCATATACTTTGTTCTTGCATATGTAGCTATGGCCCTTTGGGTTCCCACTTCATCCTTGAATTACCCTTACATCACAAAAAATTTGTATAAAACATTTATATCATGTTTCATTTCATTTATAAAAATGTATATGGCTTTTATGGTAACATAATTTGGCCTATATTAAAAACTATTATACATGTATGCAATGACATTAAAAACCATTAAAAAAAAAACCCCCTTCTTTGAGATTTCTAATCTTTAATTACATTTCTTTTTGTTATTCTTAATTCTTAGCATCATACACACCTAAACATATAAATAAATCTATATTAATGTAATAAAATAATAAAAATATGAAGAGTTATCTAAGCATATCTATAGAATATCTTATGTGCATAAAAAGAGCTATTGTTGGCCAAATGAACCATAGGGGTACTAAGTCCAAATTTTTTACCAAACTTGTAACATAGTCCAAAAACTACATTTACATATATAATTTCTACCATTCGAGCCCATGATCCATATAAGATTTTAAACTTTTAACTAAATATCCATTTACATTCACAATCATCATTTATATTTTACTTTTCTAAGTCCTTAAACTTTTCTAAGCTTTTTAATTTAGTTCTTTTACTACTTTACACCTTCATTTAGCATTACTACTTTCATCTCATCATTATGACTTAAATTATGTTTATAAACTTTAATAATTCTTTATCAATTTCCTTAAAATCCATGCTTTCATAAATGTCCTTAAACTTTTCATATTTTCAATTTAGTCTAATTATAAAATTAACCTCAAATTATATACAATTAGCCCTAATTCTCCATTAATTAATTTACTTAATATTATTTTGCATCCATATAACTTATTTTGTAGCAATAAATCTCACATATATATCAATTTTACATTTAAGACCTATAATTATAAAAAATAATAAAATTCAAGAAATCTTATTAAGACCTCCAAATCTCATGAGACTTAAACCATTATGATTAGGGCAAATAGTAAATTTTTCTACCGTGAATATTTGTTTGAGGCCATTAGGGTTATTGTTGAACCACTATCTATAATGGTCATAGTTTGCTACTGGTAGCCACTGAAAAAACAACAACAACCATCTTTTAGCTCTCACTACCATGAGTCTATAAAAACTAATTATCTCATCATATGATCTACTATGTATCCAAAATTGATCAAAAACTATATATACGTTCAAAACTTTAACTCTTGATTTCATCATCATCAAACCTTTATTTTGGGCAAATCAAATCTTCATGAAAATCTCATAAAGATATCTTTTTATTGCAATTTTTATCACCTCAAACAAAGCTTTGGTTGAAGAGATATAAGGTTTTGAATATTCTGCACTTGTTGACTACCCATTATCATCGCTTTGGTCCTTTTTGTTGTTATTGTAGGTGGTTTCCAATAATGGAAGGTTGGAATATTGTGTACGCCACACATGTTTCCTCTCTCTCTCTCTCTCTCTCTCTCTAGGTGATGTGAGACAGGAATTGTCCCCTTTTTCATTCATTTCACTATTTGGTTTTTACCAAAACTTGTATCTTGGTTTTTTAATCAAGATTTGGTCTCGGTTGGTCACCAATCGAGACACTTATCTCTTTTTTTACCAACTGAAACACTTATCTCTTTTTTAGAATAATGATTATAATTATAATTATAATAATAGTTACAATTCTTACAATTAAAATCTCCACCAAACAATATTTATATTTCATAAAATTAAATCATCTATCCATAATTATATGAAATCTCAAAAAATACATAAATCTTAAATTAAATTAATTCTATAAAAAATGAGTATAATGTCAGGCTTAAATAAATTAACATTAAACTTACATAAATTAAATAATCCATAATCCATAATTTTATTATTTTTAATATAAAATATTTCTCATTAATTAATTTAATCTCCTATAATTGATAAAATCTTCTCATATAAATAATATCTTAATATAAATTAATTAAATTCACTAAATATTTACTTAACATAATAGCTAAAATCATTTAAATTATGTAAGTTAAATTAATTTCTATAAATCTCAATCAAATTCATACTTAAATAAAATAATTTCAAATTTTTAATCCTTTGCATCATTAAATATATTTTCTTTACTCATCTTAAAATATTAAATATCATCTTATACTCATTTAAAATTTAAAATTTAAATATATAATATTCATGAATCATAACTCATTAAACATAATTCATAATAATTAACACAATCTAATTAAAATAATAATCTCATTAACTTAAAATCTTTTATCTTTAAAATGTTAATATATATATTAAATCGTTATTTTAAATCCATTAAATTATTAATATTCATAATCATATAAAATTTTGGACCTTACAAAATGCCTCCCCTTACAAAATTCATCCTTAAATTTTCAAACCTTATTATCACATGCACCTTAGCATCTCTCTCTTTATCTATCCTTATCATTCTTAGATCATGAATGATCCAAGTCAACTTTTGTCTACTCTTAAGGATCTCTAGAGCTGCGAAGGAATGAAAATCACTACAAATCCTTTAAAATCATTATAAAACTGTGAAACCTTTGAAGCATTTTAGAGACTTTTATAATCTTATTTAAAACACTGGGATAACTTGTCAAGATTATGAGAGGCCATTCATAACCATGATTAAGAAATCCTTATGGCCTTTTTAAAAATAATCCTTCTTTTCATTAATAGACCTATATGAGAAACATAATTTGGTACTTTATTAATAATCTTTATCTCTATATCTTAACATACTTTTTTTATACCTTTTACATCATTCTCATCCTTTCCATTTTTCATTTACTATCCCTTTCTTCATTTCTTATATCATAAATCCATAAAGTGCTATCAAAATTTTGGTAGAGTTTCCTTTGGACTAATCCCTATGTTAAAATACCATATATAGAATAATCATAATTCGCAAGGCATCAATCCACAGTAAACATAATCAATTGCTTATCTGGGGCCTACATATTAATCACATTGATTATATCATCATATTCTTCCTTCCATATGTCATAACATTATTTAATAATCATCAATAAATTCATTTAAACTTCAATCTCTTTAACATAAACCTAAACGTGTGTGTGTGTATGTGTGTGTGTATATATATATATATATATATATATATAATCTTAACATAACTTAATCTTATCATAAAATGTTTAGTATTATGGTACACAAAACCATGACTATACTAGAATTGCATGAATTTAAATATAATCATTCTCATTAGCTCTATATGCTTAGTATGTAAAGCTCCACATTATTAACAAACATAACATATCAATGTTGAACGAAGAATTATAACTGAAGGAAAATCGATAAGATAATAAATAATCTTTTATCACTATAAGTTATTGATAAGGAACTCGCTAGGAGACCCGCCTTTGGAACTTCTTATATGAATTATTACTTTACCTAAGAATGTTTAGAAAACAAGTTACCAATCAAAAGATTAGAACCCTAAGGAAACTAAATCCTTAAAACCCCAATCTTGAAGATGCCACAAAGGTTGATTGCTCCTTTGATAAGTCTAATTTTGTATTCTACCAAGAACGTAAGAAAGCAAAGCATAAACTTGCCAAAACTCAACAATATTAATTAAAATTTTTTTTTCATAATACAAGGCTATGGCTTATATAGAGCCTTACAAATAATTTTCCTTCCTTAAAAAGGACTTATATTCTTAAACAAAGTCATATCTAAGTAAGAAATATATTATAGACAAGATACCTACTAAAAAGGAAACAAAAAAAAAACTAAAAAATGATTAACACAAATAAGAACCGAATTGCCACTTGATACACATGACTGTGGGCATGGTCGTGCGAGTGGACAATCCTGATACTGGTTATTCACGTTCGATGTACGATCGTACACAAGGTCGTGCTCTAAGTTTTTGCCCAATATTTTGTTACTCATCATTGATGCACAGCTATATGCATGGTCATGCGCTAACTTACTGCCTAATTTGGTCTCTTCAAAGCATGGTTGTGCATATAGTTGTGGTCCATATTTTTGCCCCCAAATAAGATTCTTTTTACTTGTAGTTTTCTTTTTAAGCCTTCTCCCATGTAATTAAAATACAAAGGACTTGATTTTGACTAGAAGAAGATCCTTTATTTTGCTCTTGCAATTCCATGATCAAACTATGCAAAGCTTTTTTAATTCTTCTAGTTATTAGATGTCCAATTCCTTACAATGGATCTTGGAAATACTTGCTAACACTTTGATCTCCATCATTATCCTTTTTTATGCATGCTTTTGACCTCAGTCCTTGATCTTGAATGAATCCTCATGATGGGTGCTAATTAGGATCATATCAATTATAGTTAAACATCCTCATATATCTCTCATTTTATCTGTCATCTCTTATTTCTATTTATTTCTTTCTAAATCCAAAGGTCTTATCATACAAATCTTTCTTTTGGTACCATCTGCCATAACATAGAATTTAAGTCACATCAATGCTAGGATGTTGGAAGCCTTAAGGCTACTAGGACTCGTAGCAAACCTAATTTTACTTATAGAAAGGCCCATGGCTTTTACTATGTAACAATAATATTAAAAATATTGATCTTACATTAACATTGCCTTAAATTACAAGGAACAAAACTAATAAGAGTTAAGAACTAAGCAGAACTTAATTCTAGAATATCTCTTAAACCTGATATTTATTTTATTTTCTTATGTTTCTTTATTTCATGACATAAGTTCTACATAAAATGAGATATGCTAAAAGTGTTCTTAGAATCAAAGGGTTCATACTTAAACTTATACCATTCTAGCCTCACTCACTATACATAATAATCATTAACATTAACTTTCACATACATAATATAGACATAGTGGATATAACTAAGAACGTAAAATATGTAACAATCATATTTCTTAATTATATACATAATCCTTAATGATATTTATACATAAGTTAGGCATTTATGAGAAACAATTGTAGTGCCTTAACATATGCATAATACTTAAATGTTCTAGCTTTTGTCCATGCTAAAATATTCATTTAATCTTACAAAATAGCCTTTGTGTGTGGTGGTGATTTTCTTATGGAAAACTCAATAAACAATTTTATACGTCCATATGCATGTTCATATCCCGTTATATGAATGCATCTATATCTATATGACATAGCATTTGCACAAGATTCATACATAATATTTCTATTCATATGTAGGTAGTCAAGTACATGGGAAACCTTGCTTCGCTTACATTTCATTTTTATTCTTACACGAAAGAGTTGCCTCCCAGCTATATCAGGCATGTATATCATTCATTCACCGTCATATATTTTATTATTGCATAGCTAGCTATAACTTTTTAGGTCCCACTTCATCCCTGGACTACTCTCACATCACATGGCATTCATACAAAATATTTATATCATGACATTTCATTTCATTCATAAAAATGCATATGATTTTTATATTAATATAATCGAACCTACTTTAGCCCATATATAAAACTATGATGCCTATATTCAATGGACATTAAAAACCAATATAATACCCCTCACCTCTTCCAAATCCTTAATTGTGTCTCTTTTTCTTATTCTTAATCCTTAGCATCACACACAAATAAACATATAAACAAATCTATATTAATATAATAAAATACTAAAAATATGGAGGGTTATCTAAATTTATCCATGGAACATGTTCTGTGCATAAAATGAGCTATCATTAGCCAAAAGACTCATAAGGACACCAAGTCCAAACTTTTACTAAACTTGTGATTTATTCCAAAATTTACTTTTACATATATAACTTTTATCATTTGGGTCCTTGATCCATATAAGGTTTTAAACCTTTAACTAAACATTCATTGCATTCATAATAATCATTTATATCTTAGTCTTCTAAGTCCTTAAACATTTTTAAGGTTTTTTATTTAGTCCATTTACTACATTTGATCCTCATCTAGCATTACTACAATCATCTTATCATTGTGACTTAAATCATATTCATAAACTTTAATAATTCTCCATTAATTGCCTTGATAATACATAATTTCCATAATTTTATAAATGTCCTTAAAATTTTCATATTTTTTTAATTTGGTCCAATTATGCAATTAACCTCAACTTATATGCAATTAGCCCCAATTCCCCATTAATTAATTTACTTAAAATTATTCCACATCCATATAACCCATTTCTTAGCAATTAATCTCATATAAACATCAATTTTATATTTTAGAACCTGATTTATATTTATCAAAATTAATAAAAATTCATAAAATCTTACTTGCTCTAAAATTCGTGAGACTTGAATCATTATGACGAGGACAAAGACTAAGATTTTTCTTTCATGAATAGCCATTTGGGCCTGCCAGGGCTGCCATTAAACCACCATGTAAGTGGTTGGAGTTTATCGTTAGTGACTATTAGGGGAAAAAAAAAGTGAAAGCCATCTTGTAGCTCTCGTTACAAGAAGTCTATAAAAACTGAGATCAACATTGTGTACGAAAATGAAACTTTGATCATTGATTCATCACTATCTGATCTCCATTTAAGGTAAATCAAATGTCCACGGAAAACTTATGAAGAGAGATTTCTATTGCAACTTGAATTACCTAAAATGGAGCTCTGGATGGAGAGATATGAGCTTTGAATATTTTGCCCTTAATGATAGCAGTGTTGGTCCTTCTTGCTGTTGTTGTTGGTGTTTCCCTACTGAGGAAGGCTGACTTGTTGCATATGTGATATATCCTCTTTATCTTTCTCTCTCTAGGCAATGTGGGAAAGGAATTATCCCACTTTTCTTCTGTTTCAATATTTGACTTTTGGCAAAACTTATATCTTGGTTTTTTTTACCAAAATTGTGGTCTCGTTTGGTCACCAACCGAGACACTTATCCTTTTTTAAAAAATTATTATTATTATTATTATTATTGTAATAACCCTTAAAATTATTACAATTAAAATCTCCACCACATAATATCAAAATTTCATAAAATTAAAATCATCCATCCATAATTACATTAAACCTCCAAAAATATATACATTAACTTAAATTTAATTAAATCTCTTAAACTTGAGTATAGTGGCTCACTTAAATAAATAAACATTAAACTTACTTAAATTATAAAATAAGTTATTCATACTTTAATTATTTCCTTAACATAAAACATTTCTTTTAAATTAATTTACTCTCATAAAATAAAATCTTCTCACATAATTATGCTTAACATAATAAATATTAACATCATTTAAATCATGAAATTATATTAACTTAAATTAATTTCATAAATTGCTTAATTCTCAATCAAATTCATACTTAAATATATTAATTTCATATCTTTAATTCTTTGAATCATTAAATATATTTTCTTTGTATAAAACTCATCTTAAAAATATTAAATATTATTATATACTCATTTAAATTCAGATTCTTAAATATGTAATATTCATTAATCGTAACTTATCAAATATAATTCATAATAAATAATATAACCTTAATTAAAATAATAATCTCATTAACATAACATCATTTATCTTTAAAATACTAACATACCCATTAAATAATTACTTTAAATCCAATAATTATAAAAATTCACAATGATATACATAAAGATGAGGATAAAATATTTTTAAAATAGCCCAAATTACCAAAAATTTCTAAACTAGATTTGAGACCTTAAACATATTTTATGTATGAAAAGTAATTTGTTGTTACTCAATCTTAGCATACAGTAGGCTTAAGGTTCAAATATAACTCTTGACCCTTTGTCACATATTTGATTTACACACAAAAGGTTATGTTTGAGATCACCAATCAATATAACTTTGTTAAGAATAGGAGTGTCAACATCTTTACTAGTTTTAACTATACCTATTATTTTGCCCTTCTATTGCCATCAAAGGAGATATTTCCAAAGTTCTTCAATTTTGTCAAATTTGGAGAAGAACTTCATGTCACCTATCATGTACTTTGAGCAACCACTATCTAGATACCATTCTTTTTACACCATGTTTAATTATAAGAGCACCTATAAGGTAAAATAAATTCATTTTAGGCAACCAAATTCTATTAGATCTTTTTTGGGTTTGTTTTTGCCATTTGCTTATTATGCCTCCTAATGTGGTAATGATACGTAATGTGGCCATGCACACCACAATAATAACATTCCCCATTGAAATAATCTTGGAGCTTAATCCTAATGGTTGTGTGCATAAACTCTTTCTTAGAGATATGCCTTTTATGAAGGTTGCATCTAGGTGCAAATCTCTTAAAAGTGTAAGCATAAAATGCTTAGCCTCTATATTTTGGACATAACCCTATTTAAGGTTTTTTCCTTAAGGCATGGGCACATAATTATAGTTATACTTAGACATGTTATAGTAATGGCTTGGTGTACGCTTTTGTATATATTGCCTTCTAGGCTTGTATGGTTGATACATGTACACACAATTGGCCTTTAGAAGTGAAGCTCCAGTGTAAGCATGTGAAGTTAAGTGAGAACTAGGCCTTTTTGCTTGTGTTTAAGCATTTGCATTTATCTTATATAATGAATTTGATTTCATAGTTTTAGGAGGACTAAAAGTTCTAGCATGCTTAGTTTTCATAACTATAATTTGAGAAGTAGAAAGAGCAAAAGAAGATGATGCATTCCTAAGCAAAAATTTAATGCATGAACTCCTTTAAACTTAAAGGATGGAGCCAATTTCCTCCTTCCCTTTAGAGAATTTAAAGAGGTTCTCATTGAGCCTTTTGTTCTCATCCTTTAATGATTCAACCTCTTTTATGATAGGATTAAGATTCTTAAGAGAATATTTTAAGGATTTGTTTTCCTTTTGAAGGGCTGAAAATGATGATTTAAGGGAATCATGGCTCTTAGTGAGATTAGTAAGAATGTCATACAATTTTTTCTTAGAATTAAAGTCAAAGGGATTTACCTTTTATTCATCATCACTTTCACTTCCATTTCTCTCACTATGTTCATCTTCCTCCACTGTCATGTTGTGAGGATGTTAAACATTTTGGACTGTCCTTTGTCCTGAAAAGGCTTTGTAGTTCATTTTAGTTAATTTATAGTGTTTCCTCCTTTTGAGCTATTCCTTTTAAGTAGATTAGCTCTAAGGTATCCCATACTACTTTGGCTTAGTAACACTTGGAGACTTTACTAAGATCAACATTATTGAACGACCTTTTTAGGATTTCCAAGGTTTTCAAATTTGCATTATAAAATTTTATCTCCTCAGCACTCCATTCTCCTTTTACTTTATGAATTTCTACACCATTAATGATTTTGATTGGTATCTTTACCTCTTCTTTAATGACATCCCACAATTCATCCCTTCATCATCTAAGTAAATTTTCATTCTTTTTTTTTTCAAAAGTAATAGTTTTAACCATCAAAGAAAGGAGTTTTAAAGATAGATTCACTAGCACTGAATCTTACATTTGCCACTTGTTGTTTTCTCTTTGCAATGAAGCTTAATAAAAGAGACTTGCTCTATATCCTTAGTTGTCCCAATAAGTGCTAGAGAGGAGGTGAATGGGGCAATGGTAAATTTTCAAGAATTGATTCACTTTAATAAAGTATGGCAAACAAAACATAAAAAAGACAAATTTTATAGAAACTTAGTATAATCTTGGCCTACGTCCTCTCTTCTAGTAACTAATAAAGAGTTCATTATCTCAAGCAACTTATCTGTTGAACTAGGATAATCAATCCTAGGTTTAAAACCTCTTTTGATCTTGACAAAGTAGATTGATCATCACCAATATTTCAAATAAGTGTTGTTGTTGCAGAATTGAATCAATCCCTCAAGAAGAAATGAAGAAGTTGATGAATTCCAAAGTAACATGAAAATCACGACCGCAACTTACAAATTCGCGACCGCGATTCATGTTAAGACATACTGAAAATCTAGCAGGCGAAATTGCAGTGTCATTATCGGCCGCAATCCCTGAGAAGAGAAAGGTCAAGTTGTCACAGACGAATTCGCGGTAGGAATCTCGGCTGAGTCGCGACTGCGAATTTCAAAGAAATTCAAGAGGGAAGCAAGTCCACAACCACAGCCTGACAAGTGTCCAATGAGACAGTTGGAAGTCAAAAATCGCGAAGGCATTTTGCTAGTAGCGACCGCGATTCTTGTGGAAGAAAGTTACCAACTTTGGCAGTTGAATTCGCGGTGTCTGT